>LOJH01033156.1:5390-16353 GCA_001685095.1 Ellobius talpinus | reverse complement strand
AAACCTCAACAGCCACGTTCAGTTGTCAGGGACCAGTTTCAGGTTCCCTTGCCAAGCTTCTCAGATTTTGGCAAAAGCCCACTTGCACGACTGTCATAGAACAGCCACACAGTGGGCAAGGGCTGGGGAGGAATGCCTACAGCTGAAGAGGCAGAGGCTTTAGCCACCACTGTGACTCACTGCGGACCTAGCTCCAAGGCCCAGAGAGGACAAGCACCCCAACCAGGCCCTGGAGGCTCTGTTGCATGCTTAGGAGTGACATTCTTAGGCCTTGTCTGTCTTGGCCCAAGCCCCATTGTTTACTGTGGCTGGGGTCATGCCACACCCACATCCCAGCAGCCCCTGGGGGAGGAAAGAGCTACAGGCTCCCACAGTGGACTCGCATATGCTATGCAGGAGGAGTAAGAGGAGGGGACATTTAACAGAGCACCTGTTGGCCCTGTCCAGTCACATCTCTGCCTTTTTACGGTTGTGGGACAGGCCCTGGGGCCCCAGGCTGAGGGTGACTGAGGACTCCATTGCTTCCTCCGGATTCCACCTCCACAGTGGAATTGGTATGTGCAGCGGGGTCCATGGAGTAGCCCAGGTATATGAGGAAGATGGGAACACAAGAGACAAAGCAAGCTGCCCAAAACAGGTTCTCATCCTGGGACCTTCGACCAACATCCCCACAGCACGGATTCACACAGCAGTGCTTTCTCACACGTGCTCACATGCCACACTTGGGGAGTCAGTGCTCAGAGGACCCACGTTGATGCTTAGCGAGGAGAGCCCGGGCTGGGTTAAGGGCCCACCGGTGGGGCATCTGGGATCGGGTGGCAGCCTTGTTGCTGCCAACTGCTCTACCAGCTGGGAACCAGTCCAAGAGGGAGAACCCATGAGGAGCCCGAGTCGGCTCGGCTGTCAGGGCTGCTGTCGTTTCATGTGGTTCCAACTCGCAAGTGTGATCCAGGATTTCAAAGGTTCACCAGCAAAGGAGGGCCCTGCATGTCTGCCTCCACCCGAGCCAGCTCCAGTGTCAGGTCCTCTGCCAGAAAGCTAAAGGCACATACACACAACACACGTGAGAGGAGCTGCCGTTACACTTTCTCCACCAGCCCTCAGCAAGAGTAGTTCAGGAGCCACGGAGAATGCCACCCTACCCCCAAGCACAGCTGGGCCGTGCCCACTGTGGGTTGTTCGGGTTATTCCAGAAGTTCCATTGGCCCCACCTCTAAGGGGCTTTTGGACAGGCCTGAGAGGTATACACAGGAACTTCACTGCTAACTGCTGCCAAGCCTCAGGTGGCCTGGGGACAGAATGCCATGAGATCCCCTTACACCCCTGGAGACAACACACAGGCCCACTGCCACCCAGGGTGTTCAGAGAATAAGACAACGGAAAGCTTAGGCACAGAATGGGCCCAGAAAGTCCTGAGATGGTCCTTGATCAGAGGAGATGGGCATGCAGGGCAACAACAGCTGCTTTAGTAGAGAAAGCCAGCTGCTAGCCCCTTCTCAGCCAACCAGGCAGTGAGTGGTCACTGAGTACTGGGTGGTGCAGCCTTCACCCATGTTTCCAGACTGGAAAACAAAGGCCCAGGAAGGCTGCCATCCAGCAGCTGGAGTCGAGCCAGGTCAAGTGCCAGAGCCACCCCAACCATCCTGCACCGGGCCAGCAGCATGGGACTTGACATCTCAGCCACAGTCACGGAAAAGCAAGGAAGTCCAACAGGAGGCGCCACCTTGGCCTCTGCCTAGCGGCTGCAGATCACATGGTGTACTGTCCATCCTTCTGTCTTCCCTGAGGCCCTCCTCATGAGCATAAGCAGGTACCACGTGCTCCTACCCAAGCAAGGCTTTGTAGGGCTGTCTGGAAGTGCCCCAATCTGTGGCATCCATACAACAGGGCCCCTGGCCCCAAACCGTTGTCCTCAGGCAACAACTCAGTGGGGCTTCCAGCTTCAGGCACGTCCCCTCTACAATCTGCCCTGCCTGAACCCAATGCAAGCTGAGCAGTGGCAGCAAGAGCCACTCAATAGCATGTCTGTACCAACCTTTGCTTGGAGTGTGCCAACCCATCAGGCATGGCAACACTCAGACACAGCAGGCCATCACACCACCCATCTGGTTGCAGCCATCATCCTTCCCTACCATCTACAAAAACGTTCCCTTTCCAGGCACCCTGCCCTTGGGTGGTGATGCCCCTCTTCTCCCCACTGTCATGGAGCCTAGGGAGGGAGCTACACAGACTGGAGCCTGAGCAGAGACGAGGACTGTGCCCGCACCACCGCTCCGGATACCCCCCTCTATACCTATCTACTGCCATCACCATCCACGCTGCAGACACTCCCCATCAGAGGTCTTTGCCTGTGTGAGCTAAGAATGCAGCTGGGTGCCCGCAGCAGAGCCACCATGGTGCTGCCCTCCAGGATCCTCCAGCAATCTTCACCTGACTCTTTCAGGACAGAGGATGCCACAGCCGACCTGGCTCAGGGATCACTACCACACCCATCCACTGAAGGTCACCTGGCACTAGGAATCCACATTGCTGGCTTTTTAGCCTCGTGGTCCTCACTTCCCTGGGTATGTTCAATTCAGTCAGAGGAAACAATGGCAGAAGAGAGCCCCTGTGCACATCCAAGCTCCTCCAAGGAAACAACCCAGTCAGGTGTGGTAAAGCAGACTTGTGATCCCAGCAATCAGGAGACTGAAGAAGGATTGCTGAGAGTTCAAGGCTAGCCAGGGGTAAACAGGAAAACCATGTCTGAGAAAGCAAAATAACTTTCCTTTTTCTGAGTTTTTCGATACAAGGTTTTTCTGTGTAGTCCTGGCTGTGCTGGAACTAGCTCTGTAGCTAAGGCTGGCCTCAAACTCAGAGATCCTCCTGTCTCTTCCTCCCAAATGCTGGGATTAAGGGCATGAGCCGCCACCACTGGCTGGCAAAAGCAACATAACGTTCAAGAGCCACTACCACCCACAAGAATTCACAGGTGGGAAACCCGACGGCTCACAACAGAAGACATCATGGCCACCCAGCCACCAGATGAGGAAACAGCAATGGAGCGGAAGAAGTGAACGGGCCCCTTCCTGCCTGGTGACAGAGCTATCTGGGAAGACGGTCTGGCAGGAAGAGGAAGGTTCCAGAATCAATCATTAGGCCCTGTACATGGTACTGTTCCCAAGCTGCTATCAGGGAGCTGGCAGCCTCAGACTCACAGGTACGGGGGGAGGGAGCAGAGGCTAGACACTGGCTCCTGTTGCAGACACAGGAGGCCAGCCTTTGCCAACAACAGCCAGTCATCTAATGTGCTGACGCTGGGGGTCAGGGACCTAGGAGGGCCAGTATGGGCTGTGCTGTGTGGGGAACAGGGGAGGATCATATAATGTGGACATCAGCACATATACATCCCCTGGGCAGCAGCCCAAATGTCAATCACATGGGAAATGAGCAAACAAGTGACATAGATGGCCTTCAAAAGGGGACACATTTCCTTGGTGCTCAATGCAGGGCCTGGGGGCTGTAGCTTCGCTCATATGGGGTGAGCTTGCAGGGTTTTCTTCCTCTTAACATATGCTGCCCCCTCCTGACACCACCAGATAGCCCTCATAGGACAACACTGGGGGCAAGGGCTCTGGGTGGGTGGATGAGTGAAGACTGCCTAGGTTCCTGCTTCTGTAAGGAGGCTCACAGTATATGAATCTTTGATCAGTGTGAACCCTGCCCAGGGTCAGGCACTGCTCACAGGTGCCTCTGGCCCCACACCACACAGCCAGAACCACACCTAACACCACTCCATCTGACGGGTTGCCATCCTGCCAGCATGAAGGGCTGACCTTCTAAGAAGGAGTCCAGGCCACCAGACTACCTCACCCCAGCTATGCTAATTCATGTGCCCCATCCCACCCCACTGGACAAGATTTCCACAACTTTACCATCTCATCCTTTATAGGCGGCCTCTGATGCATGGATGTGGGCATCAATAGCCCAGCTATTGGGAGAGTAGGCTGTGCCTGTGACAGGTTGAACCAAGTCACCAATGAGCACTCACATCTCCAGACATCACTCTGGAAGAAGACATGGCTGCTGCTGGTGGCCCTGCTTGGGAAGCTGAGTAGGAATAACTGAAACCACTGGGAGTTGTGGGGGTGTGCAGGGAAGCAGGGGAGAAGGAACTAAGGACACCCAGGGAAGGAATGGCAGCACCACGTGGAGTCAAACCCAGGCCCGATCAATGGCTTGGAGCTACCTCCCCAGGTAGAAAGGCTACAAGCCTCTACCCACAGCAGCATTCTCCCAGGAACAGAACGAAGGGAAACTAAGGCTGACCCTTAGCAGGGTCTACCAGAGGACTAAGGTTCGTTAACTAACTTGATTTTTGAGGCAGTTCAACAGCGAGTGTACCTTTGCAGCACTGCTTTAAGAGTAAGCTACAATGCCGGGTGTAGTGATGAATGCCTTTAATCCCAGTGTTTAAGAGGCAGAGGCAGGCAGATCTAGTCATGTCCAGCCAGGGCTACACAGTGAGAGCCTGGGGGATGATATGGCAAGAATAAGCTATGTGAACCTGAAGCACAGTACCGTCGGGTATCTGCTAGTGGCCAACCAGGACCCCTTACTCACAGACTGCTCCACAGTTATTAAAACCCCACATCTCCAAATTCATAGGCTCCTGAATCCTGCTACAGACCCGAGCAGAGACCCACCAGTCCTGGAGAGACCAGAGAGAGGAGGAAAGGAGATGGGAGACAGAAGGAAACAGGAGCCTGGAGAGAGCACCTGGCACCCACAGAGCTGCCTCCAACCAACTCCGGAAGGGGACAGAGGCTCAGGTTCCCAAAGATTCTATGAGAACAGCAGAGGAAAATGCTGTGGGGTGGGATATACATTTTTATTTAACAGCAGTTAAAATCCACCACAGAAGAGGGACACCAGAGGACTCTTTTTTCATTTAATAAATACAAATGAATAAAAATACTTTTGTTTTGTAAAGAGAATGCCTGTCTTCCCCCACTTGCCAGGGAGGCCAGAGGGTGGCAACATGCCCTGGGGCCACTCTGCATGTGTTCATATCCCCACAGGCCTCTTCTTTTCAGGGAGGGCTTCATCTCAGTGGCCTACAAATACTACTTCGGTACAATTCCCTTCTCCTAGACTCCCAACACCAGACTCCGCTGCGTTTCAAACAGAAATGGCCTCCCTGGGGTGAAGGAAAGCATGAGGTCCCCACAGGTCCCCAGCGGGAGCCCCAGAGCTGGGCACTACTAACACCATGAGACATGCACAGCACCAGCCACTGCTGGGACCACACGTGGGTGAGGAAAAGTGGATCATGTGCAGGGAGAACTGCGCACACCCACAGATGAGCGGCACTTTAAAATAGAAACTCATTGTAAATATAACCTGTTTAGAAAAGGCCAACATCCGCCTACACTGAATATCTGTTATTGCTTGTGGGGCCTGCTCGGGCACTGCTGCTCAGCATGGTCCTGCTGTGGGAGACCCTCCACCCTGGTCTGCACCACAGGCATTCCCCAGCTCGTCTAGTTCAAAATGTGCACCTCTGCTGAGCACCTAGTGGCAGATTCCCTTCCAACCCTGACAGTGAAGAACAATTTGATCCTAGAGCTAAACCTGGTGCAACCGCATGTATACCTATAGAACCCCCAGGCGAGAGCCGCACTAAAGCCCTGGCGGTTCCCGCCTGCTCTCAAGTGCACCAGTAACTCAGACATGGACACAACCGGAAGAGCAGCAGTCCTGGTGACCACTGTCCTCTCTTCTCATAAACCCATTTACAAAACAGCCCCTGGAGGGGGCTACGGTGACATCTGTGATGCACACAGCAAGCCTCTGTCACCATGCCAAAGGCAGCCTAGACTTGTAAGTGCGAAGTGTCAAAAGAAGCTCAGAATGCCTCCTGGGACACCTAGGAACTGAGAGGCAGGGACAGCAGGCTCACACTGCTTTCTCCAAGGCCCCATGTCCTCAGAAGAAGCAGCACTGGTATCCCCAGTCCCTGGTGGATGACAGAGGCAGGTCCTCAGCACTGCAGGAAGGAGCAGAGCTGAGCACCCCGTGGCTGGGAGAGGTAGTGAGGACGGCCTGGACCCCTCCCTGAGGCGCAGCAGGAGGAGTCCTTAGCAAGGCAGCCCCTGTCATTAATCCAGTCATGATTCAGGGGAGCTGCCTGTCTGGGATGGAAAGGAAGGAACAATAGGTGCGGTGGCTCCGCAGTTGCCTGTGTTGGTGTCAGCACGGCAGCACTGTGGTGAGTGTTCTGGAGGACAGCGCTGGTCTGCTCTGCGTGCGCAGGGTGTGGTCTCAGAGCCCCAGAGACTTCTGTACGATCTGCTTGGCGATTTTGTAGAACTGCTCACGGTCATCCCGCCACATCTTGGAGGCATCTACATTCGCTCCACTCTCATCATTGGGCTCTGAAAAGACAGGCAACTGTGAATGAAAGAGTAGGCACTTAACCACAGCCTCCTTTCATCAAGACCACAGACCTTTCATAGATCATTCCGGGAGCCAAGCGGACTTCCAACATGAACCAGAGCCTTGTGCCTGAGGAGGGGAGGCGGGAGACTGGCACAAGCAGGGCACTGAGTCTCAGGTCGGCAGGCCCCTCACCACCAGCAATCTGTAGATGCTCCTTCAGGGGACAGGAACCCCCTTCTTGTTGTGGGACAATGGTCTGTACCCTGTCACTTGTATTTTAAATATATGCTGATTGGCCAGTAGCCAGGCAGGAAATATAGGTGGGGCAACAAGAATTCTGAAAAGAGGAAAAGTTTCAGTCTGCAGTCGTCACCCAGAGAGAGAGAGAGAGAGAGAGAGAGAGAGAGGAAGCCAGACACAGAGCAAGTAAGATGTGACTGCCTCACCGAAAAAGGTACCAAGCCACATGCCTAACACAGACAAGAATTATGGGCTAATATAAGTTATAAGAGTTAATAAGAAGCCTGAACTAGCCAGGCGGTGGTGGCGCATACCTTTAATCCCAGCACTTGGGAGGAGAGGCAGGCAGATCTCTGTGAGTTCGAGGCCAGCCTGGTCTACAGGGCCAGTTTCAGGACAGGCTCCAAAAGCTACAGAGAAACCCTGTCTCGAAAAACCAAAAAGGAAAAAAGAAAAAAAGAAGAAGCCTGAGCTAATAGGCAAATCAGTTTATAATTAATGTAGACCTCTGTGTGTTTATTTGGGAGTAAATGACTGTAGGACCAGGTAGGACAGGAACCCCACCCCCACCCTGGTCAACCCGGTCAACACCTTTTCCCACACACCCCAACTTCCCTTGACTGAATCCTATTGCTTTGAACCTCCCTGGACCCTAGTAAGCAATACAAGTCCTCATACACTGAGGGGAGTCTGAAAGCCTGCACTCTCCAGCCCCTCTAAATCCACCCATTCTCTTGGCTGGGAGTATACAAATGTTTGAATATCAGACTGAGCAGTCAAAAGCATTGCTCCTATCCCAATTCCTGCACCCACCAGCTCCATACAGATGGTCTTTCTAAGGCAAAACTGCAGGATGGAGCAACCAATGTAACTCCCAGGGCTGCCCACTGGGCTCAGTCCCAGGGCTCCTGTCCCTGTCAGCTGCTCCTCAGTCCCAAATGCCTTTCCTTTCCACCTCCCTTGTCAACTCCTAGTGTCCCAACTCACCGCAGAGAGGCCTAGAGAAGTGTTTCTGCAGTCAGATTTACTACACTGGCCAGTAACTGTCAGTGGGTTTGCGAGTTCCTTGAAAGTACAGGGACCTCACATTGGGGTATCTGTTGTCCTGAGCATTATACCCCTGTATTATGGCACACAGAGGGGTCCCAATAAATGAAAATGCCAAAGATCAGAGAATAGCAAACTGTCAACAATCCACCAAGTCCTATATAGTCTGTAATCATGGAAGTATGCTCACACTTGGAAAAGTACAGGCCTGATACAGTAACAGAAAACAGAATTCACAGCTCACCTGCCAGCATGCTCACCACCGAAAGCAGGATCTTCTCTACACTTTGCACAGGGCTCCACCGCTCAGCACTGCTCTCATAGCCCATGGGATCATCGCCTGGGGCATGCAAGATGGAGATGCAGACTCTCCCGTCAGGATAGACTGTAAAAGTCAGAGGCAGACACATGAGCCCAGATATGGTACCACTGTGCTGGGGAGGCTTTGCAGACAGAGGCCCAGCTATTTGTACAGCAGTAACAAGACACTTCCTAGTGGCACAAATCCCAGAAAGGCCTACCAGCAGTAGGCCAGACCTATTGAGGATTGACAAGGGGGCTTAGGACCAGGTCTACCTAGCACTAACCAGTCACAACTAACTGGATTCCACCTTGCTATGGATTTCTCTGAGCATTCCCATCAAAAGAGGTGAAAGGTGAGTGGACAAAAATTCCAAAATGCAAGTACCCAGAAGCTAAGACTCTTCACAGGACTCTGCAGAGCAGGATTTAGACATCCCTAGCTCAACTGACAGGACCCCCCACCCCCCCATCTATGTCCATGTGGCTAGAGTAGAGGCAAGGCAACTGAATTACTTAAGTGCAGAGATGTGGACATTTAGCAACACACCCACTTCAAAATTATTTTTACAAAATAAAAAGACAACAGTTTGGGTTGGAGAGGCAGTTCAGTGGTTAAGAGCGTTGACTGCTTTTCCAGAGGACCAGGGTTCAATTCCTAGCATCCACAAAATAGCTCAGAACCATCCTTAACTCTAATTTCAGGGAATCTGACTCAAGTCTTCTGCCTTCTGTGGGTGCCATGAACATATTACACAGACATACATGCAGGCAAAATATCCAAATACATAAAATTGAAATAAACTAAAAAACAAACAAACAAGCAAATAAAAAACCTGGTGAAAAAAAAACCAACCAAAGAAAGAAACCTGGTGTCAAATAGGTATTATTTTTACAAAATAGAATATCCCACTTGAATTTCTGCTCCAGGATCAGATCTTTAAGATCAGGATTATTAGTGGCAATAAAAATCATTTACAAGAAGGAACATGGCTCTAAAAGCCATCACTCAAAATACAGCACATTGCCCCATTTCTCTTATGTAAGCTGGGCACAGTAACACATGCGTGGAATCTAGCACCTGGGAGACGTAGTCAGGAGAATCAGGAGTTCAAGATCATCCTGGGCAATGTGATCCCTATATCAAGCACCTCACCCCTCAAATCTCTTATATATAATACCAGAAATAAAGT
Source organism: Ellobius talpinus (assembly GCA_001685095.1). Classification (NCBI taxonomy): domain Eukaryota; kingdom Metazoa; phylum Chordata; class Mammalia; order Rodentia; family Cricetidae; genus Ellobius; species Ellobius talpinus. The sequence continues at coordinate 7,153 of LOJH01033156.1, read as the reverse complement.
AAATAAATAAAAATCCCAATCAGAAGAGTTACTGGAAGTAATATTGTGCCCCTTACCACACATACTGGCACATATTGTTTCTGAAGACTAAACTCTGCCCATTATTGGGCACTGCCTTACTTTCCAGTCAACAATAAGCTTGAATGCATCACCATGTCACCTCTGTGGATTCTTAAGGCGTCTTCAGTGTCTGCATCCCGTCTAACTAGAGGATTCCCTTAGCGCTGCTATAGGAAGACTAGGCTGGCTCCAACTTCTTAATGGGCATGAGTGTTTTGCTGTGTGTGTGTCTGTGTACAAGAGACTCTGGTTCCAGAGAAGCCTGCAGAGGGCATCAGATTCCCTGGAGACTTGGCTGTGAGCTGGGAATCAAATCTGAGTCCCCTACAAGAGCAGCAAGCGCTTTTAACCACTAAGCCATCTCTCTAGCCCAATTCCAATGTTCTATCATTAAAAATGACACTGTGACAAAGGCCAATGAAGGCTACAAAGCTCTCAAGGCCTGAAAGCTGTAGTAAGCCCATCAACGCAGGATGGCTGGACTGAATAGCTAGTGTTAACTTCAAACATTTTTCGCTTCTCTACATTAAGCTGACCTTCAAAATGGAAATCCTGGTGTTCACACCATAACTGATTTGCCAGTTTGGAACCTACCAGCCATTTAGAAATGTACGTACAGAAACGTGGTATTGGCATGTTGCATCCCATGTGCCTGCAGGAGCCCTGCCTCCTGCTAACACAGCGCCATTCTGTTGCCCTGGCAACCACATTCAGACGCACTTACTGTTGGGATGGAACATCTCACAGGTGAATCTCATCTTCGGAGGACTCAAGGGGTAGTCAAGTGGGAAACTCAGAATGGCAGGAAAAACACCAAACTCAAAGCAAGTGTCTTCGGGGCCCCTGAAAATGAGGAAATAAATAAAACTGTAAAGCCTGCCATGACTCAGAAGTGGGAGAAAGATACCATCACTGCTTAAAAAAGAACACGGAGAATCTAAACAAACTGCCATTCTTCTCTGAGAGCTGTTTCAGCTGTTTTGGACCTGAGGCGTAAACATAAGGCTAAGCACAGGCAGCAGAGCGTTGCATAATAATTGCACCATAGAGAAACTCAAGCACACTGCAGTCCTAGTTAGGTGACTGTCGGCAGAGGTCCAGCTCCTGTGAGGATCGAGGTGTGAATTGTGGCACAGAACAATCAGGAGTCTCTATACACAGAGATGAGGACTAAGGAATGTATTTCAAAGGATATTTTGAATTTTCCAATGTGATATGATTTTGTACCCATCAAACAGAAAGGGCACACATGTGATCCTCCACTAATGCTCAATAGAAAAGAAACCTAGGCCACAGCAAACCCACCTGGCCCTAAGACTCCAACTTGCACCCAGTCAACTCTTAGTATGTAAATAGCAGAATTAGATCAAGCCATTATGAGTCCTGTTCAAATCCTAGAGCCTTAGATAAGGACTGAGACCTGAAGGCAGGGAAACAGGAGAGGGGTACTGCCAAAGACCAACTCCTCCTTCCAAAGCTCAGTAATACAACACGTATCAACAGTTCAAAAGACCGTGGACAGTCTCCACTACATAAACTTAGTAAGGCAGAAGTGCTGGCTGACAGCTTCCAATGCTAGCATGGGAGAGGTCACCTTGGAACAGCCAGCACACCAGTAAAAAACAAGTCCTGTACTATTCATACCCTGTCTTAAATAGATAGATAGATAGATAGATAGATAGATAGATAGATAGATAGATAGA
>LOJH01033154.1:2277-17921 GCA_001685095.1 Ellobius talpinus | reverse complement strand
TTACCAAGAAAAAGCAATTACCAAGAAGCCGAGTTTGGCTCTGTTCTCTGTTTGGTTTTTTTGTTTTGTTTTGTTTTGTTTTGGTTTATGTGTGTGTGTGTGTGTGTGTGTGTGTGTGTGTGTGTGTGTTTAGAACATTTTAAAGCTTTCCCAGGTCTTATGTGGATCTATGCTGGACAGTGGGCACCATTTGTTGGTTGATGTTTTTGTCCCACCCTCCAGTTCCCAAAACATAGCTCAGGCTTATTACTACCTAACTCTTACATTTAAATTAGCCCGTATTTCTTATCTATGCTTTGCCACATGATTCATGGCTTTTACCTCATTTTCTACACATCCTGCTTCCTCAGCAGCTGACTGGTGTCTCTCCTGACCCTGCTGTTCTTCTTCCCAGCATTCTCCTAGCTTGATTGTAATTCCTGCCTGGCTACTGACCAATCAGCATTTTATTAAACCAATCTGAGTGACATATCTTCACAGTGTACAAAAGGATTATTCCACAGCAAGAGTTGCTGTGGTCACAGTGTCTCTTCACAGCAATAGAAACCCTAACTATGACAGCAATGAAGAACAAACCAGTAAGCAGCACCCTTCCATGGCCTCTGCATCAGCACCTGCCTGCAGGTTCCTGCCCTGCTTGAGTTCCTGTCCTGACTTCCTTTGACGATGAACTGTGACGTGGAAGTGCAAGCTGAATAGAGCCATTCCTCCCCACATTGTTTTGGTCACGGTGTTTCATCACAGCAATGGTAACCTTAACTAAGACATTGCTGTTTTCAACCTCCAGCCTCCACAGGCATGCACATGGGTACACACCCATATGCACCCCAAGCATCATACACTCATATACAGTTTTTTAAAAAATTATTTTTTTTCTTAAATTTTCTATGTCTCTCTTTTTAAGCTTATTCCTAAACTTCTTGTTTTATACTTTGGCAACAGACATAAATATGGTCTTCTAAATTTTTTGTGCTTGAAGTATTTGTTACAATCTAAGGAATAGAATCAGTGTTTGGATAGAGGTCTCGGCATTTTTCAGGGTGTTTTCATGCCATAACACAGCAGCTGACATTGCCACGATCCTTAACTGTCGACACTGCACCCAACATTTTGTATGGATGGCACACATTCTCTCTCGGGGTTTGCTCTGCGAAGATGTTATTACTGTAAATATCCATGGCCAAGACATCTGGAGATTCCAGAGGTGCACAGAGGCTAAGTAAATTATTTAGGGTCATAAATGGTAGAACCAGGATTAGAACTCATTGTATATCGGTAAGGATTCCAAAACAATGATGTCATATTTCCCTCTTAAGCTTGCCCAGATCTTTCATGCTTCTAATGAGTTACCCATCTGCTGTTTTTTTTTCTTTTCAAACAACAATAGCAGATACTTTACAAATCAAGGTGTAGTCAGCAAGCAATCACATTGTTAATACACAGGCAGAGCTTCACAGGCTGTCAGTGTATGAGTGAGTGCATGTGCTGGGAGGGGAAACTCACTGAGGAGAAAGGAATCCACCAAACCCTTGGGATTGCTGGTATACTTCCCAGGGAGCCAGGAATTTTATGCATTTCAGTCCTTGCCAAGTTGGGGCATCCTCAGCTAGGGCCTACAAGCTCCAGGGAGGCCTGAGAGGGACTGGGCCCAGCCAAGTCCAACAGAGTGTAGAATAACAGGCACGTTCTTTCCCCACTCTCCACCCCTGGACTTGGGCTGAAGCAAAGGACCATTCAAGACCCTCCCTTTCACTAACAGAGGCCACAGGGGCCAATCCCCCGGGGGGGGGGCTGAGCTGAAGCAATCCCACGGGCTCCTGCTTCAAACAGGCTTGAGTTTGAAACCACAATATACTTGGCTCGCATTTTACACACATTGCTTTTTTGCAAAAGAAGGAATTGGAAGAACGAAAGGGAGAGGTTTGGAGAAATGGGGGAATTCTTTTTTCAACCTAGAGAATGAGGTTAATAAGTGGAAAAATACAACCCCTCCTCTGTGAAGAGGCTTTGGGAAGGTTACCGGGCCAGGGTAATTAAAAACAAATTAAAAGCTTATATCATTCATTCAGCTCCCTTGCATTCCTCAGACTGGAAGAAATGAATGGATTTCAGGGCATGGCGTCTGGGAGACAGAGCCTGCTTAACTGGGTGACGTCAGAAAGGAAGGGACATCCACAGGCCGCCTCCAGAATGCATGGCATGAACAAACCCTAGGTCTGAGTGGTCCTGGGTGATTCCCTCGGATTCCCAGGCTGTGTCTCCTTTCTGGAAAGCGCCTGCGACACTAACTAAATCAGCAGTGTTCATCAGGGCCTTCAGAGCCAAGGGAACTGCTGGGAACCAGGAATGGGTGAGCACATCGCCCAGGCTTGCTTCTTTCTCCTCTGCCCCAGACCACTTTCAGCGCAAGCCTGGCTGAGCAGTGAATCGTCGCAAGTTGGTGGCCCTGAGGCGTGACACCCTCTCTTGACAACTCCCAGGGGCTGTTCAATGTGGGATATCCACGCAGAACTAATGCCAACATGGATTAAGGGTTTCTTCTTGAGCCAAATATGAGTTTACCGTGACCCAGACACTTGGATTCAGGTTGTTCCAAATAGCACGTTCTGACATGGAAGGAGTTACTGAGTTATATTAGTTACAGAACAAAGAACACCTGGAATCAAGGCATCTCCCAAGCGCATTGGTAAACCATCAAATAGGCAGATTGCAGCGAAGGGTGGATATGTCTGCTATAGGTTTCAGATGCTACGGGATGACGTTCTTAGCTTCTAGCTTTATGAAGCTAGTGGTCGGTTAATAATAGAGCCCAAAGGTTTGGTTTGAGAGTCAAAGGGACTGTAGGAAGGTCAAATACAGAGGTGAGCAACGAGTAACTATTAAGGGGACTAAAAGAAGTCCAAGCTAATTTGGCTCAGGATCGGTACCACTTCTAACTATCCACAGGCATAAAGTTCTCATCGGCATTCAGCCTTGTGGAATATTTAACACCGATATGCCCAGCCCCCATTTTACCCTGGGAACTTTCTCTTACAAAGCCCCTGTCTTGGCACTGACTCAAGCTCACTGCCACCAGATAGTGGCTGTGGAAGGTTCCCAGCAGAGCCACGCTTTTCTCGAGATCACCAAGGAAAACTGTAAGAACCTATGTGGCTGGTCCGTACCCCAGGGTCTGTACCAGCGGCTGCAGACAGTAGCTCAGAGGCCAGTGTGGAAGTCACAGCCCACACAGAGATCTCCATGGACATTCTCACAAATACAAACCCAGACATTTTCCCCAAGCTCTGCATCAATTCCCCAAAGACCTTCCTATGCTCTAGATTTGGACTTGGTCCTTCCCCACGCTTCCAGAAGCACCGCAGCTCCCAGAGGCTCTCCAAACTGGGACTGTTAGCTTTCAGGCTCATGAAAAAAACGTCCTTTCTCTCCTCTTGTGGCCAGAAGCCATGGCTTTTCATTAGGAACCCCAGAAGCTGGCTAAGTCCCTGCTCTTCAGTGATGATGGGGTTTTCCAAAAATGGGAATGAGTGATCTTTCCAGTTTCATAGTCTCAACTCTCTTTCCATTCCCCACCGCGAGGCAGGATGGCTTTCTTCTGTGCTGAGAACCAACGTGGCAGGGGGGCAGAATCCACGAGGGCCTCAACAGTGAGATCATTGCCAAATGTTTGACTCCTGCAGCTAGTTTATGAAAAAAAAACAAACTTGGCTTCTGCCTGCTGTTCTCCCTGAAGTCTATCACCAGGCTGTAAGGAAGCATAAGCTGGCCTGCTACACTTTAGTGCAAAAGTGTATGTGAATGTGTAAATGTATGCTGTGTTAGTGTGTGCGCCTTTGTGTTAAGTGTTGCACGCGTGTGAGAGTGTGTATGTAAGAATGTGTTTGTGCATGCTGTGTGAATGTGTTTGTGTTTGTTTGTTTGTGGGAATGTGTGTAAATGTGTTCATTTGTGAGTTTCTGGATGTGGGAGAATGTATTTGTGTGTGTGTACATGTGTGAGCATGTGAGTCTGCATCCGTGTTGTGCTTGGGTGAGAATGCTGGGTGAATGTTGGTGTGTGAATGTGTGGATTGTGTATTTGTGTGAGAATATTTGTGTAAATAGGTGTGATAGTGTGTGTGCACGTGTTTCTCTGAGTGTGTGAGTGTCCCTTTGTGTTTGTATGTATATGGTGTATTTCTGTGCCATGCGTGTAGTTTGGGTGTTTGTATGCGTATATATATGTGTGCTTATATGCTGGTGTTGTATGGCATTAACAGATGCACTGTTCTTTAGGGTGGTCTTGCTCAGTTGTTTCTTGGGATACTCCCATTTTCTAGTTTCTTTGGGTCTTTTACTTTAGACCAGTGGTTTTCAACATGTGGGTCTTGACCCCCTACAGGGGTTGCATATCAGATATCCCTCATATCAGATATCTTGCATATCAGATATTTACATTACAATTTATAACAGTAGCAAAATTGCAGCTATGGAGTAGCAACGAAATAATTTTATGGTTGGGAGTCACAACAACATAAAGAACTGTATTGAAGAGTCACAGCATTAGGAAGATCTGGACAGTTTCCCGGTTCTGTTTCCTCACATCCTCCCTGGTTGGAAAGCTGTGGATCACCCAAAATTGAGACAGGGATGGAGGAAAGAGATGAGAACCTAGGGCTGAAGGTGCAGAATTTCAGTTGATCCCCCACTGGGGGAGGCACCGAGGTCCTGGTTCTCACAGGTAAGCGCTAGGGAATGTTAAACACACAGGCTTGCTCTTTCAAGGGAAGAGATACATAACCTGCTGTCCACTCAGAAGGCTGGGAGCAGATGTTGTTAATAGCCTGGTGACCTTTTTATGCTCTCTGTGTGGCCAAGAACACATTGGATCCTCCCCAAGACCCTTATCATGGCTTGTCAATCTATAGAACCTATCTTTATGAAAGGTGTCATATATAATCAATCTATAGAACTCATCTTTATGGAAGATATCACACGTACTTCACAAAGAGTTTCAATGTAGTCATGTCATAGGCTGTATTGTGCACAGGGGACTGAGTTAATTATCATCAGGAAAGTTTTCACCAAATTGTACTATATTTAAATATGCCTAAAATAAACTGCTCAAGATCAGACTCTTGAAGTTTTAGCCAACGCTGGCTACTCTGTTGTGTTGAACTGATGACCTTCTTGCCTCCTGTGAATTGTTCTGCTAGCTGTAGCTGTTGCAGAACGCCTGCACCCAACTGTAAGTGCCCAGTCCTGAAGCCCACAAAGCCTGTCTCTGTGGCCTACCCTCTTAGAAAGTGGGCTTCTGGGATTCTAGGATTGAAATCAGGGAGTGAGGGGGTAAGCTGCTGGGGTGGGGCACAAGCCTGGCTTCTGTGGCTCTCCTTAGCCATTGAGGGAGGGTCCACAACCCCCTTCTTGTATTCTTGACTCTACACCCAGACCTACATGGCCAAAATTGCCAAGTTCTGCTGCTTGATGGGGCTGAAACTTTGCCCCAGTTCAAGTACATTTGCATCAGCTGTCTGTTGTTGAAGGTTCTTGCCACTGCTTAAGCATTTCTTTAATTCCTTTTCAGAAGTTGCAAGTTTAGCTGGGTGAGGTCTTGCTCTGGTGTTGACAGAGGTTTCTGTCCCACCAGGTCCCACAGCCGTTTAGTCCCAAAAAAACACACAGAGGTCTACATTAATTATAAACTGATTGGCCCATTAGCTCAGGCGTCTTATTAACTCTTATAACTTATAATAGCCCATAATTCTTGTCTGTGTTAGCCACGTGGTTTGGTACCTTTTTTGGCAAGGCAGTCACATCTTGCTTTCTCTGCGGCTGGGTCATGACAGCAGACTGACTTTTCCTCTTCCCAGAATTCTCCTCGCTCCACCTCTACTTCCTGCCTGGTCACCCCACCTATACTTCCTGCCTGGCTACNCTTATTAACTCTTATAACTTATAATAGCCCATAATTCTTGTCTGTGTTAGCCACGTGGTTTGGTACCTTTTTTGGCAAGGCAGTCACATCTTGCTTTCTCTGCGGCTGGGTCATGACAGCAGACTGACTTTTCCTCTTCCCAGAATTCTCCTCGCTCCACCTCTACTTCCTGCCTGGTCACCCCACCTATACTTCCTGCCTGGCTACTGGCCAATCAGAGTTTATTTAAAATACAAGTGACAGATTATAGACCATTGTCCCACAGCACTCTGGGGTCACCATTCCCTTTATTCCACTTGGCATCAAATTTTTCTTTTAAAGTTTTTATCTCCTTGAACACTACTAGACTTAGCTCCATTACACTTTCTGGTGCACATTTTCTCCTCAAGCCAGGCCTTTTCTGTTTCTCTTTATGCAGCTTGCTCCTTTCCATTATAGCTCTGGATAGAGTGATCTCTGGTAGCCACTAGACACAGTCAGTCAGTACTAGGCTGTCTTGAAATCTCCTCTACCAATGCCATTGATCCAAAACTCTTCAATTTAGCCTCAGGCAGATTCTGAGACCATGATTTCTGCATACAAACAGTTCTGGATTCAACTTTGTTGTCAACTCACGTTGTCAACTCACTTGAACCAGCTTGGGCAGACACAAGCTTTGTTTTTTTTTTGTAATCACAGAACAGGTTTGAAGTGAGTGTCTGTGATAGTTGGTCTTGGCTGTTATCTTAGGATTTTTATTGCTGTGACAAGACACTATGAGCACAGCAATTCTTATAAGGAGAACATTTAATTGAGGGGGCTCACTTATAGTTTCAGAGATTCAGTCCATTATCAGCATGGTGGGGAGCATGGCAGCAAGATGAGGTGCTGAAAGTCCTACTTCTTGCAGGCAACTGCAGGTCAACTGAGACAATGGGCAGTATCCTGAGCACAGGAAACCTCAAAGCCTGCTCCCACAGTGACACACTTCCTCCAGCAAGGCCACACCCATTCCGACATAGCCACACCTCCTAGTAGTGCCACTCCCTATGAGATTGGGGCAGGGGAGGGACGACAATTACATCCAAACAACCACAGCTGTCAATTAAGCTAATTGAGAGGCACTGAGGGTTGATGAAATGTATCTGTGTGTCTGTGGGACCTTTCCAGAGAGAACAGAGACATGTCCCCAATATGGGCAGCACCTAAAAAGATACCCACAAAGGAAGTTGGGGGAAGGTAGAATGTGAACGCCTAGCAACATTCCTGTTTTTCCGAGTGTATGGATGGCTGCTACTATCGTCCTCTGGCTTTAGATTAGAGCTGCTTCAACCTTTCGAGATGAGTGAAATTCTGGGAATTGTTCAAGGTTGGGACTGCTTGAGCTATATGGCTTCTTGAACTGAACAGCTATGGATTCTCTGTCCCTAGAGACAGTCATTTTTTACTTCTTCTATTGTGTGAGCGAGTCTGGTCCATCTTCTGTCATCATGTAAATACATGCTCCATTAATTCTGTTCTCCTGGAGAATCCCACCAGTGAGAACAGACCCTATTCTAGGGGATGTATTTGATAGGCTTGCATGGTAAGAGGGCTAGAGGTCCCACAGGGACTGGAGAGTCACACAGTTTAGAAGCTGCTCATCCCGAGAACCTGGAGTCTCTAACGAAGATACAATTTTCTTATTTTATGTGCACTGGTGTTTTGCCTGTTTGTATGTCTATGTGATAGTGTCAGGTCCCCTGGTACTGGAGTTACAGACAGTTGTGAGCTGCCACGTGGGTGCTGGGGATTGAAACCAGGTCCTCTGGAAAAGCAGCCAGTGCTCTTAACTGCTGAGCCATCTCTCCAGCCCCCTCCATCCTCTCTTATAATGTGTGTATAATAGAAAACTAGACCAATTCTTCCACATTCTAATGGATTATCTGGACAAGAAGTTACTTAATATTTCTGTGCCTTAGTCTCCTCATTCATTTAAACACATGGACCACTGCATTAATAAAAGAAAGTGTATCAAAGGCTAGCGTTTGCCTGACATAGCAAAGCACCTAACGAGTGGCAGCTTCTCCACTTAACTGTACAGTGCTTCCTACTTGCCTCTCAAAAGGCTCTGGTTGCCTGTCAAAATTCACTGAAAATGAAGAGATGAAACCATGATTCACCCAGGTGTGCTGTGTGCCACCACGCACGGGGGTAGTGGTGATGGGTGGGGGCCGGCCTTGATTCAAAGGCAGACCATGGTTTACAAGGTGGAAAAGACTGATTTTCTTCAGTATTTCAAGGGGCAACGTATGAAAACAAAGCCCATGAGAAACTGATATACCAAATAATATACTACCAATTTTTTCACTGTAGTGAGAAACAAAGCTAAGCAGCTTGGCTATTTGCATTCTGAGGAGCAAGCAGTATCTTGTGGTTGGTGGGTCTTATGCAAGGAACACATTCCTGGAGATTGCCTGTGGGGTTCAAAGCCACTTTTCCTGTATTAATACATTTAAAGTGTGAATAAATGTTTCAGAGCTCATAAATCTACATTTACTGGCATGGAACTGCCTTTTGATAGCACTTTTCATTTCTGCGCTATGATTGCTCGTGTTGGGCAGAGATCAATCTGCTAAACTATGAGCATATCACATTATGATGGCCGTTATGTCTCCGGAGCCTTTTTATGACATCTCATGTCAGAGACAAATGCGACTCTTCTGGTGGCTTTCTGCACCACCAGTTGTAAATGCTCACATGATGTCGTTTTATAAAAAGGTATTTTAGATTCTAATGACAGCTCAGTTGTCTGGTGGTTCGGAGCTGTGTGAACAGCTGCACAGCTCATGAGACGGGTTTCTGTCTTATAGCTGAAGCGACACGGTTTATACTTCGCTTGTATGAACAGCTTTGAAGCTAAGCCATTCTGGGGGGCTTTGTAACTCAGACAATTGCAGTTTCTCTGAAACCTTGTAAGTGGTCCGTGTTGCACAATTTCAAATCTAGTCCCGGGCCGACTAACAACTGGATACGTCCTGAGAATGTGTTGTTAGGGAAGTCTGCCATGGTGCGAACATACACAAAATTTGACCCACTAAAGTGATTCACCATCACATATGTGGGCCGTCATGGACGGGAATATTATTAGCTGGTGCATGAACACACACATGATGAAGATCCACTGTCCTTGGGTTTTTTTTTTTCCTTTTCTGATTTGTTTTTGGGTCCAATCTACATACCCTCCCATTATCCCTGCTGTCTTCCTGCTGGCAGCTTGAAGCAGTTGGGTGCAGTGCAGTGGCCGGGAGCCTCGTGTTGAAGCTGCGGAACCGTAGGCGGACGGAGCCCAGGTTGGGGAAGAGGGTGTGACTGGGGGAACGCTATCAGTGCAACACTGGAGAAGTCGCGGGAGAGACAATTTCGTTTGCTGGAGCAATTCCAAGTTTCAGTTTGCCACCACAGCAACTGTCACGGTGACCCCACAGACAGACTTTTGTTCCCGTTGGCTTTGTCCTTCTTGCTTTCCTGAATAACCACAGTGGACCACTGAGGCCGGACACTCCGGGTTGAATCCTGACTCTACGACTTGCCACAGGTCCCTTGGAATCTCGGAGATGCAACTTTCTGATCTGTAGAACAATCGTGCTGACTATAAAGTCGGACCTGTAGAGGGGAAAGCCTACTTGTAGTGCCAGTCAGCTTTGCGCTACTATAGCAACCTGCCGAGATAGTTATCTACAAAGAGAAAAGGTGCATCTCGGCTCCTCATCTTTTGAATTCTGGCCCCAATCAGTCGGCACTGCTCTGGGGCCTGTGGTGAGGCAGTATATCATGGCGGGAGCACACGGCAGAGCAAAAACTCTCACCTGACAGTAAGGCAGAGAAGGGAAAAGATTGGGCATAGCCCCAATGACTTGAAAACTCCCAATAGGTCCTACTTATTAAAGTCCGCATCACTTCCCAATAGCACCACAGCCTGAAGATCAAGCCTTTCATCCATGCCCCCCCGGGGGACCCATACCCAACCCATACCAATAGGATTGGACATTTTAAAACCAGCCCTGGGTGGCATCCCTGGCGGCTTTGCACCTGCCTGTCTCTGAGACTGTTTCGTCAGCCAGGGGGACCCTTCGGCTGTGCCAGCAAAGCCTCCCTGACTCGGAACACTAACCCACGTTCTCGAACCACCATGGAATGCTGTTGCCATAGGTCCTTCTCTCTGCTAGAAGGCAAATAGCAGCAGATACTGGGCCACGGGCCCTTGCTCTGCCTCGCTGGAACTCTTTAGCCAGGAAGGAGTCCCCGTTCTAGCCTGTGACGGTTAGAGTTCATTGTCCTGCATCTGGAATTACCTGGGAGACCATCACTGGGCCAGTCAAGGAGGGTTGATTTTTATTGCATTAATTGGTGTGAAAAGATCCATCTTAGCCATAGAGAGGACAGTTCCTGGGCAGGGATTTCTGAACTGCATCCAATGGAGACGGAGCTGAGCAGTGGCCTGCACTGGTCGCTCTCTGTTCTCCTGACTGTGGATGTGAGGTGAGCGGATGCTTCAGACTCCTGCTGTCTTGACTTCCCCAGCATGATGGACCCCTAGAACCGTGAGCAGAAAGAAGCCCTTCTTCCCTCAGAATGCTTTTGTCAGCGTACGTTATCACAGCAGCCGCAAAAGAAGCTGACATGGGCTCACTGTTCTCTGCTTCTTCCCTTCATCCACCCACCCATTCGCTGATTCCTTGCACTGGCTGGTTGGTTGTATGTGTCAACTTGACACAAGCTAGAGTCATCAGAGAGAAAGGAGCGTCAGCTGAGGAAATGCTTTGACGAGATCCAGCGGTAAGGCGTTTTCTCATTTAGTGCAATGGGGGAGGGCCCAGCCGATGGTGGGTGGTGCCATCCCTGGGCTGTCGGTCCTGGGTTCTGTAAGAAGGTGGGTTGAGCAAGCCAGGGGAAGCAAGTCAGTAAACAGCTTCCCTCCATGGCCTCTGCATCAGCAGGATCCTGCCCTGTTTGAGTTCCTGTCCTGACTTCCTTCAGTGATGAAGAGTAAGCCTAATAAACCCTTTCCTCCCCGACCTGCTTTCTGGTCGTGGTGTATCGTTGCAGCCATACACGATACACCAACCCTAAGACATTCCTTCATTCATGCACACATCCATCTGTATCTGTCTGTCCATCCATTCCCCCCATGCAATCAATACTGGCCACACGCCAATTGTGTCAGGTGCTATGCTAAGGTCCAGAGAGACAGAAACAGAAGGAAAAGCCCCTCCCCACTCTCTCCTGAAGCTCCCACCCTTGCGAGTGGAGACAGGGTGGCAAGTGCTTTGGTTCAGGTGTGGTGCAGAGTGCTGGCTTACAGAATGTCAGAGGTGGCGCGTCACAGGGCTAGGAGAGCTCTACACAAATTGTACGCCTTAGAAAAAGCTGTTTCTGCCACAACCATCCATGGCCATGCCGAAATCTACCTTTTAGACTACCTGGCTGCTGCGTTCTTTAGATATGATATCATGTCCCCTGCTTTTCCAAGAGCTGCCTGGCTTGCCCTGCTTTCAGCTTTAACAGAGCACATTGCTCTGGCACCCCGCAACTGTTGCACTCTTTCCCATGTCTACCTCCCTCTCACAGCCACTAACCTCTGACCCAAGGAGCACAAATGTAAGGCATCCTGAATTTTTAAAAATAGTTATTAATCCCAATACTTGGGAGGCAGAGGCAGGCAGATCTCTGTGAGTTTGAGGCCAGCAAGAGCTAGTTCCAGGACAGGCTCCAGAGCTACAGAGAAACCCTGTCTTGAAAAAAAATTAATTTATGTTTATTTTATGTGCATTGGTGTTCTTCTGCCTGTGTAAGGGTGTCAGATCTCCTGCAACTGGAGTTACTGATGGTTATGAGCTGCCATGGGAGTGCTGGCTATTGAACCCAGGACGTCTGGAAGAGCAGCCAGTGCTCTCAACCACTGCGCCATCTCTCCAGCCTCCCTCCCCCATGCTGGATATTTTTGAGTGTCCTTATATACATGTATGTGCATAGCTGCACTGTATACCTTGGAATGGAATCTACATGTGTATAGATTTGCAGACACATGCATCATCTGTATGTAAGTACTACTACATACGTGAATGTTCACCTGTATAGTCTCCAGTTTCCCGAGAATCCTAATTGCTTGGTTGAGATCAACTGTTGCTTCCTCAGAAACGAAGCTACAGCCAACTTCCCCGATTGCAGAAATAAGAGACTGTCCACTGCTAATTCTATCTTCAGAGAAAAAGCCAAGAAGCCCAGCAAAATTCGGAACCGCTTGAGTGATAGAAGATCTATTCTACCTTTCACCTCTGAGAAAGCTTTTTACAGTGATAGTGTGTTTCTTCCATCCCTTCCAAACTAGAATAAGGCTCCATGAATCCCCCAACAGCAGGAGGGGTCGGCGGAGTCACTGGAGGTTTACTGATGGAAGAGACCGTTTATGTGTTCTGTTATCTCTGCCATCGCCCTTTCAACAGCACCTCCCTAGCAATGACTCATAAATGGTCAGAATTCCTCATGACCATGAGAGTGACCCTTAGGGTTTGGACAGGGGAAGGAAGATTTCTTTTACATGTTGTAAGTCAAAAATGGCTCTGTGTTGGTGCCATTCATAATAGCAAGGAACAGTGCGTGTGTAATTAACATGCTCCTCTCCCTGTGTTGGGTGCTCTTCTTAGTATTGATACAGCCCTTCAGTTAGTGTTTGAGACAGTCTTTCGTTTACATCTCATAGGTGTACTGGGAGGTAGGCTCTAATTTTCATGCCCGTCCTTCATGGTAAAATACAGAGAGAGTCAATAGCCCAGAACTCACACAGAACCAGGAATTTGGTGTGAGGGCATCCTGGCTCTCGAGTCGAGTTTCTTCCTCGCTAAGCTTCACTGCCATTTCCAGCACGACCACCGAGCTGCCCAGGACAGGAAGAAGAACCCTGGAATAGGGCAGGACCTTCGCAAGAACCCCAGCTCTTCCTAGAGGCGTGTTCCTAGATATCCAGCAGGGGGCGCCAATGGCTTAAACAATGGTTCCCGCTTGAGGAAAAACCCGGATCCTAAACCATTGTTAATTACTCCTGAAATCTTTCAAACGTACTAATTGAAAGAAAGATCCAGTATATGGGAAAAATCAAGTGAATGTTCTAGTACATTTCTTGGAGGATTTGCAAAGGGGCACTGATAACCAGGAGCCGGATAAACCAGGGTTACTGCTAGACTTCCTACGTGGGAAAGCCTGCTCACCGCGTCTCCTTGGCTGTATGGAGTAGAGATCCCTGCTTTGCAAAGTTTGTGGCGTCAGCCTGTCCACATTCACTGCATTGCCCCTTTGTGCTGGGAAGTTTTCTGTCCGATGGTGCTTGTCACACCCTTTGCAGGAAATTACCCAGAAGGCCACACCACCACCTGGTGCAGTTCTCAGGAGGCCAGGTCATAAGTACTCCTTGCATCGTCTCTGTGAGGGGGTCTCCGCATCCTCGCCTGCACCTCTCTACCCTCTCAGTACACACAGTTAACAATGAATAGTCCTGGCTGTACTGGAAACCGCTCTGTAGAGCAGGCTGGCCTCGCACTAAGAGATCTGTGTGTCTCTGCCTCCCAAATCCTGGGATTAAAGACTTTTGCCATTCGGGAGCTGTAAGGCAAATGGACCGATTTCTTCCCTGGGCATACAAAAGTTTCTCCAACCTTCTACATGTGGCCCTGCTACTCTGGGGAGCCCTGACAATTTTGGGGGACCCTCAGCAGTCTCTCTGTTGTGGCTTATTTGTGTCCCATGAAGCCCCTATGTGAGATCTGTAAGGTGATGGTTATAGGCAGTTGACTTTCGGAGGTGCTGAGGTCCGGAATGAATGTGGCTAGTGCCCGGTGGAAATCCTTCTCTTCTGCTGTGAGGACCATAGCTAGATGCTCCCCATGAGCAGAGATGGGCATCTCACCAGACAGCAGACCTGATAGTGCCTTGATCTTGAACTTCAACAACGTATTTCTGTTTGTACAGTCTAAGTGTGTGACATTTTGTTTGCTGCAGCATACAAAATGGATGAAGTCACCCTAAAGCGATCCCTTTTCTGTGTGTCCTGTGACTTGAGAAAGTAGAGGCAACATTAACTCAGAGGGAACTGTCTTAGTATCGTCTCCAGCCAGGGGTTCAGCTAGGTTCAGAAGCTGGTTCTGCCTCTGTGGGTTCATCAGCAGCCCCTGGGCCGGCTGCTAACCCGCCCTGGACCACAGCTTCCTCACCAGCGAAATGAAAACAGTGAACTCCACCCTCAGCATGGCTGAGCCCATTCCACAAATAAGGTAAGGATTTAAGGCTCCTTGCTGGCTGCCCAGCCAGCACTCAGTCTGCCTTAGCGGCTGTATCTGTGCAGGCCAGGACTCCACAGAAAGAAACTTTGTCATCTCTCATTGCTGAGGTCTTTACTAACGTCCCAACTGTTTCTTCACTTTTGGTGGCATGACCAAACTTTGGTCTTCCCCAGGGAACATGACACCCCTGCCTCCATCTTTCCCAAGTGCAAGCTCCCTCCTGGGCAGCACAGTTAGTTCTGTCCCCTGGAGTCAGGTGCTTAGGCACTTGTCCCACAGAACCAACAAGACTGGAGGTCAGTTGAAGTTCAGGAGGGCCTTGGTACTGACTTTCCTGTTTATTGATCTGGGCCATTTGTAAATCAAAGATCCTTCTGTGGTCTCCTGAGCCAAGGCCAAGAGGGCAAGCACACAGTACAGCCCTTCTCTGGAGGCCCTGTTTACCTTCCGGGAGCAGGCAGGGTGTGGCAAGAACTTCTGGGTGGCGAGAATTGCAGGGTGTGGTGAGAATGCTGGGTGGGGCTGCCTAGGCCAGACCTTGCAGAAAGCTGCCAAGCGGTAAGCCCGGGGACCAGTGGCCCAGGTCTGACTGTGGGGAAGGGGGCCGTGGTGTCTGCTGAGGCCTGACTCTTTGGTAGAGTGACCGTGGCCCTGTTTCCCTCACTCTCACTCCCCCTCGACACGGCCCTCCACAGCTTTCCCATCATACTAAAAAGTAAGCTGGGAGTAGAGGGGGCTGATGCAGGGGGAAGAGGGATGCGGGGAGGGGGGACGACTTCGTGGGAGTCTTGGCACCCACATTCACTCTCTTTATGACATTGGTGAATTGGCTGGACATTCTAACTTAATTCATATGCACTTATAGCATTCCTTTGCTCCAGGCTTGGGGCTGCACCTGGATCCATCCAGGATGGAATGACCAGGAACTAGAGACCTCCAACCATCCATGAAGTTATTTTTGAGATAGCAGAAGACCTGCTACTGGGAAGAGAAGAATTTGAACTGGGAGCCAGGACACCACTCTCTGCCTTGTAACTTGCTGGGCAAGACACCTGGAATAGGACCCAAGGAGAGACAGGAATCCATCTCACAGGGACCAACGGGTAGAGAGGGCTTAGAACAGCCATGACCCAGGGAAGCCTCTAGTAAGCCAAGCTATTCGCCCTCCCCAGGTACGGCTCAGGTGTGTTCAACCTTCAGGCCCAGGAACCACACATACCCACCATAGGTAGGAATGTGGCCCAACACAAAACCATAAAGTTACTTCAAACATTATGAGATCGTTTACAATTTAAAAAAGCAAAACGACTCTATTGCTTGGTTCTGGAGTCGACTCAACACTCAACACCTCTTCCCCCTGGAACCTCAGAACCTTCTGGGGCTCTATAAACACCAAGAGGGTGTGAGGCTCCCATACCACTTTTCAGGGCTCCA
>LOJH01033152.1:0-13464 GCA_001685095.1 Ellobius talpinus | reverse complement strand
TTCCCTCCCACTCCCCACACTCCCTCTCCCCCTCCCTCTCCAGTCCTAAGAGCAATCAGTGTTTCCCACCCTGTGGGAAGTCTACCCTCTTGGGTATTTTAGAAAATAAACTGCATGAAATATGTAAATTGATGATAAAGAAAATAGTTAATAATTGTCTTGATGAAAATATATGCAGGAGGTGACAATATTCAGGTACCTTATGATTCTTATATTTAGGGACAAAATACTTCACAATTCTTTAGCTCTACTCTTTTGACTGTTTCTTATTTTTTATGAGAAAAGATGAAGGGAAATCTTTTCTATTTCCCCTTCCAAGTGGATTTTTACACATTTTTCTTGGGATTCACCTTGTTACTTGGATTCTCTAGGATAATGAACTATAGGCTCAATAACCTTTGCTTTACAGCTAGTATCCATTTATGAATGAGTACATACCATGTTCATCTTTCTCTTTCTGGGTTACCTCACTCAGGATTTTTTTTTCTAGTTCCATCCATATGCCTACAAATTTCAAGATGTCATTTATTTTTACCACTGAGTAGTATTTTAATGTGTAAATATACCACATTTTCTTTATCCATTCTTCAGTTGAGGGGCATATATATTGTTTCCATTTTCTGGCTATTACAAATAATGCTATAATGAACATAGTTGAACAAGTGTCCTTGTAGTATGGTTGAGCATCTTTTGGGTATATTCCCAAGAGTGGTGTTGCTGAGTCCTGAAGTAGTTGATTCCTGATTTCCTGAGAAACTGTAATACTGAAATACTGATTTCCAGAGTGGTTGTACAAGTCTGCATTACTACCAGCAGTAGAGCTTACTCCTCATCCTTTCTAGCATAAGCTATCATTGTGTTTTTTTTTTTGATCTTAGCCATTCTGACTGGTGTATGATGGGATGGTATCTCTGACAAAACTGGGAGCATAGGGGTGGGGGAAAAGGAAGGCTGGAAGGGACGAAAAGGGGAGAAGGGGAAGGAGAGAAGAACTTGAGGGAACAGGAGATGAAGGAAGGACAAAGATGAGAGCAAGTAAAGAGACATTTTGATTGAGGGAGAAATTAAGCTAAGACCCTAAACAATAGAGGAGAAGGTGCCTGAACAGGCCTTGTCCTGTAGTCAGATTGATGAATATCTTAAATGTCACCTTAGAACCTTAAACCAGCAACTGAAGGAAACAGAGGCAGAGAGCCACAGCAGAGCACTGGGCTGAGCTCCCAAAGTCAAGGTGAAGAGTGGGAAAAATGAGAATATGAGCAAAGAGGTCAAGAAAATGATGGGAACACCCACTGAAAGAGTTTACCTGAGCTAATGGGAGATCACCAACTCCAGTCATACAAGGAAGGAAACAGCATAGGTACAAACTATCCCTCTGAATGTGGGTGATAGTTGTATGACTGGGGCAGACTGCAAGGGCCACTGGCAGTGGCACCAAGACTTATTCCTACTGCTTGTACTGGCTTTTTGAGAACCTATTCTCTTTGGATGGATACTTTACTCAGCCTAGATATAGTAGGGAGGGTCTTGGACCTTCCCCAAAGCAATGCGCCTTACCTTCTCTGAAGAATGGATGGGGGATGGGGTGAGGGGATAGGTGGAGGGAAGGGGAGGAGGGGAGGGAGAGGAAACTTGGATTGGTATGTAAAATGATAAAGGAAAGTTCCTTTTCTTTAAAACAAAAAGAAAAATAGGATAAATTTAGCAATTTCACATTCTCCCCTATCGACCCAGAGTCACTTCTTCATAGAGAAAAAGATTGTAGATTAAAATTAATAATGTCAATAGTTGAGTTGAAGGAGAAGCATTGTTTTGAATTGGAATAAATCAGATGCTGAATTTTGATACATTTAGCTTAACAAGATAATTCTTTTTGGTGTTTTGATATTCTCTGTTGAAAACTAGATTCTGGTGTGCTTAAATGAAACTGATGTAAATTAATTTCTCTGAAGGAGTTTGTAGGTTTAGGTATATCCCCAATGAGACACACTTCAGATAATTATCCTTGCATTTGAAGACAACATGAGTATTTTAGTAACTGGTTGATTTCATAAAATTAATACTGACAACTATTGAAATATGCAACATTCCATGCAAGGGTCTTAATAATCAAAACCATGGGTGCTCTGAGACCTTTGCACATAAGATGAGATTGGTTTTTAATGAGAATCATGAAAAGTATTGTAACATGCTGCGTGGTTTCAAAGAATTAAAAATAGAGTTAGGTTGCATAGCCTGGTAAAAAAAAGAACAAAAGAGAATAGACTTTTAAAAAATATTGCCTTCATTAAGTGTCATTACATTCACAAAAAGTTATGAAATTTAAGCGTTCAGAACCACTGGGAAGCAAAATGCAGAAGAGTCAAATTTCTAATTAGATTAGGGTTTTTACACTTTTGGACAAAAGATATAAAATATTTTTAGATGTTCTTACCTATGTGATTTTCTTTTTCTAAAAATGTTTTGTATATAACTTAAAGTGTTACAAAGAGCATTGTTTTTACTCTTTATGGTCAGTCATTCAAAAACTATATGGTGTACATGGTCCTTGGCACTGGAATCATAATGGTGAGCCAGTTGTCATTCATTGATTAGGGTAAATATATATATTTGTATAATGTATTTAGATAAATATATAATCACATATATTTGCAAATAATATTTAAAAATCACAGATGTGACAAACAAAAACATAAAGATAATGGTAGAGATATATTCTGAGAAATATATGAGCAATAAATTATATTTTTCCCTGTCTCCTGTATTTTGTAATTTTTTTGTGTTATTGACTTGCAATATCTTTCTTTTCCATACTTAGAGGTGGAAAGGAGAGATTGAAGAATAAGCAAAAATATGATCACATTGTCATGTGGTAGAATACCATCCATTGGGTTTCCCATCACCCTTCAAGTAAGAAGCTCTGTGTGGTGTATGGTCAGCTTCTTTCTAGATTCACTTTTCCATGTTTCTCACATTTGGTGTGTTCATTTTTCTGAGAATCTTTTGTTCATAAGTTATATTTATTCTCTTGTCATTTATGTATTTAAGCAACCTTAAGTATGAACTTGAATTTCAGGATTGCCCCATACCCCACTCCTACCCTTTCTCAACCTGACAATAAGTTCTCCTTACTCTTGACTTCATCCTCAGTGTTCGATTGCAATCATGCCATGCAGTTTCATAGAACTTTGAGCTCAGACTTGACTATTCATACTGCTCATGTTGGACAAGTTTCCCTTGGAACTTACTACTGAACTCCAAATACTGTAGGAGCCTTTGGACTGACCCTCAGCTTCTTCAGTTATATAGTGAAAGCCATGTCTATGCATAACTCAAGTCTTGATCAAAGATATGTCTCCAACCCCTAATTCTGTACATAGCATTGCACTCAATGACTATTTGTATAAGAAAATTGTCAAGGATTCTTACAATAAAAGATAACAGTAACTTATTTTTACTATATTCTTGATCACAATGCAGAGTAAACATCCATACATTTAGTGAATGTATGGGTACACATGGTGATTATTATTAAAATATATTATGAGTTCTCTTTTAATATTAATACTATTTACTCAAATTTTGATGAGACAGAGAAAACAGGGTTGCCATTATTCATCTGTATTACTGATTATTTTGTATCTCATGTGAAGATTAAAAACAGCTCTAGAAGGAACCTTAACCTTAGTTAATGCTCACTAATGACATTTATCTGAACAGCGTTTTAAAAATGTTAGTGTCTGTTATCTTTGGTATAACAATATGAGGTAGGAAGCTTATTTAATGGGCATGGGAACTAGAGCCCAAATGAATTAAATGATATAGATCAGCTTCTCACTCATATCCTTTGGGCAAAGGACACACTGTTTTGTTATGACCACAGAAGGCTTGCCAGTGCAATAGTCACATAAAAACCAGTGGATTGGGGCTAGGAAAAAAGTCATTGGTTCAAGCATTGCTTTGCAAGTATGAAAAATATAGTTTTCATCCTCAGAATCCCATGTAAAAATCCATGGAGTAGGGGAGCAGGGCACTGATGGCGGCTAGACAAGGAAAATTCTATTTTTCCTTAGGTACAACGGCCAGTGATGCTCTCATCAGTAGTACTATACCTATGAATATAAGTGGCACTAAATGAACACAGTGGTGTATGCGTGCATGTGTATGTGTGCATACATGAGTTCACGTGTGTGTGTAAAGAGCACATGAATTTGGAAAGTAAAAGGTGCTAGGAGTATAGGTCCCTGTTCTGACACACAATTCCTGTGGAGATGTGAGCAATATCTACTTGCCCAGATAAGGAATTGGCAACACACCAAACTATAGAAACCACCAAAGTCTAACTTAGTGGGTGAAACAATTATTTTATTGAGATTATTTTTATTAGGATAAAAATTATTTATTTGCTTACAAAGAATATGCATGAGGTAAAAAAAAATGACCAACGATAGGTACATCACCAAACCCACCTAGGGATAGATGGCAGTTCACAGAAGCTGGAAATCTGGAATATACCTAATAGCCTACAGGCAGCTACACAAAGTGGATACATCTCCTCTTCAGGTGGTTCAGTGGGTCTGGGCCTCTTAATAGCAATTCTATTCTTTTTTTGGTTCTTCTAGTCAACTGATCTGACTCTTTTCTGTGACTGGTTTTGTCTAAGAATATCAACAATTATTTTTTGGTGTGGGGGGTTCAAGACACGGTTTCTCTGTAATTTTTGTGCCTGTCCTGGAACTAGCTCTTGTAGACCAGCCTGGCCTTGAACTCACAGAGATCTGCTTGCCTCTGCCTCCTGAGTTCTGGAATTAAAAGCATGCACCACTACTGGTTTACTGAGGTTTGTTTTTTTGTCATTTTTTGTTTGTTTGCTTGTTTTTTTTCATTTGTTTGTTTGTTTTTGTTTGTTTTTCTGAGTCTCAGCAATCTTTACCACTTTTTTTTTTATTCCTGGAAAAGGAAGAGCTTGATGAATTTGCTTAGTTTCACAGACTTCCTAAAGCTTTTTGAGTTGTTTATTTCCTCTCTTAATTAGCTTCCCTTAAGGATGGATCATTTAAATTACAGAGGAAACTAGTATACAACAGCAGAGAGAAATTAGAGAAGGAATAAGGCTTGATTTGGATGAAATATATTATGTAATATGTATGTGTGTATATATTACATATATATATAATTACATATATTTGCATGAAATTCACACACAAATATACTATAAATACTTTTTTAAATTTTCTAAAGTGTTTTATTCATAGTAAAAGATAACTTGAAATTAATGGTATAAGTAGATCCTTCAACCATGATTGACCACATACTTAAGATGGCCATTAAGGCATATTCCTCAAAAATAATTTAAAAATACATTTCTAACTACTACTGTTTACTGACAATGTATATTATTATTCAGACACTTGTATAGAAATGCATAAATTGGCTTTTGTGCCTATGAACACAATACCCATTCCTCACTTACATGGATCATAGAGTAATTTAGATATTAAAGCCATTTTTTTAAGAACCACATTTTAGGAGGCCATAGCTGTTGCATAGGATTTTACTGGTGAATATGAGGGAAAAAATGGGAAAAGTTGTGGAAAAGGTTGATTATTTTGACTGCAAGTAGAAAATTTGGGATTCATAGAAGCTGGACAATTTTCCACATAAATGGTAATTTAGAAGGAATGGATTTCAACCCTAGCTGATGACCTTGTGGTGTTTAAGACATCAGTTGAGGAAGTAATTGCAGATGTGGTACTTACATGCTAAAGATACAGTTAAATTATTTCTATCTCTTCATAAATATTTAACAACAAAGAGCTGCTTCTTATGCATAAATAAGGAAAATGGTTTCTTTACAAAGCATTTCATCCTTGTGAGAGACTGTGGTTATTGCTGAAATAATAGCAAAGGTTTTGAAACATTGTCCTAACTTAATTGATGATGCAGAAACAGTGTTTGAGAGTGCCTATTCCAGCTTGGAAAACTTTTAGCTCTGGATAAAAGCCATCAAAAATCATGGGATGCTTTAGAGAAATATTTCATGTAAAAGTCATTCAGTATAAAAGTTTCTTCAATATTTTAAAAGGTCACTGTAACAGCCCCCAAGTCTAGCAACAACCACCCTGGGCAGTGATTAGTTACAAATATTTAGCAACAACCTCCATCGGCTAAAGCTTTGTATCTCACCAAATGTTCAGGTGATCCTGAACAATCCTTAGTAAAAGTATTTTGAATGAAATTATGGGAATACGTTTCAGGAAACACTATATTGCTTCTCAATGGATTGTGATGCATTATAGATGTAATGTTTGTACATATAGGGAAACAAATTTTTTATTAAAGTTACATATAATAATAAAATTAGCTGCAAAATTTACTGTCATTTTATGTTGTCTAGATATGAGTCTCCCATATCTGTTAGGTATGCCTATATTTAGACATATACACATACGTGCACATGGGAACATATACTTTTATGTATATCTACACCTGTGCTTATAGAAAAAATGCATGTAGATATTCAATATATATTAAAAACATATTTAAAATATATATCACAACTCAATATACTTAAATATGCTTGTCTACATGAAAAATATGAATGACTTTGATTCAGAGAAACAATTATAACTTTGGAGTGCAGCAACCCAATATGTGAATTTCAATTATGTAAACTATAAAATATCTGACAGACTAATTAATTTCAGACCTATCCCCTTTACTTCTAAAGTAACAACATGGTGTCTGCTTTGTTATCTTATTACATGAATCAAATGAGATGGCACATGGAAATAAGCACAAATCAAATACTAAATAACCACTGTCATTTTGTTGGGGATGCAATTAGCTACTTTTATATGTAGGATGTTTTGTACCAAAGCACAATGAAATAATGATGGACATTAAATACTTAATATAACGTGATTTGTTGAGTTTAGTTTACACGGTAGATTATAAAAATGAAAAAACAATAATCCTACTGTATTGAGGTTGTTGGACAAAAGTAGTTGGGATATTTATTGAAAGGCCTAAGGCAAAATGAAATGGAAAACATAGGAAGTGGGAGTAATAGTTAAGCAAGGGTGTGGGCAGCAGGGAGGAGAGTTCAAATTGAGGAGTGAAAACTTAACACGAGGTTGTCTATAAAATTGTGTTTGAAATGGTCACATCTGGACAAAAAGTACTGGCAAGGTGCAAGAGCCTTATGTCTAAGAAGGAACGCAACCTCTGTGCAGCAATAATGAAAGTCGAATTTGTCTTATTCCTATCCCTCAGGATCTCTTATCCCTGGTTCAGATCTATATGAGGAGACATTTACTTAACTAATTTCTAGATTAGAAGTGGAATTTTCATACAGGACAGAGTTTTATTGTTAGTGATCAATATTTTGAGAGCAAAACAAACTGACAGGTAATGATTTGATAGAGAAGTAAAGAAGAAAGCCCCTAAAATCTACTGTTAGACTAAGCTGTGATGATTTGAGGTAAGAGCAATTATACATACATATACCTTTCCCCTTCATGAATGAGCATATTGTAAACAACCTCATAAATGTTATTTGAAATGATGGTTTGAGTTATCTAAAAACAAGCTGTTATGTTCACTACTACATTCAATGACATAGGAGTGTAAAATGCACTGTGGGATAGCACCATTAAAATAATTACTATTTTCTACAAAGATGGTGTTGAATAGTTGTGTAATTGTTTCTTATCTTTTATGAGTTAAATTTATTTATCTATCACAGACACATGATAATACATACCTAGTGAGGTTTTTGTAGGTGTTAAGCAGAAATCATAAATGTGCAAAGTATTCACTGTCATACACATGAGTTTGCCTGCCACTAACTACTTTAATACTATCTGTGTTAGTTATTTGAAAAATTACCTTTTAATGTACTTACCATGTTGCAAGTTAAATTATCAGATCTCTTTTTGTTAAACACAAAAACAAAACAATCCTCTCCCTCTCCCCCCCCAAAAAAAACAGAACATTTTGACAGGAATAAGATGGAATTTCAGAGTAGTATTGATTGGCATTTCTCTGATGGCTAAGAATGTTGAACATTTCTTGAAGTGATACTCAGCAATTTGAGATTCTTCTTTTGAGAATTCTCTGTTTAAATGTATACCCCATTTTTAAATTGGATTGTTTGGTTTGCTTATGTCCAGGTTCTTAAGTTCTTTATAAATTTTAGATATTAACCCTCTATCAAATGTGGAACTGGTAAAAAAAAATCTTTCCTCATTCTATCGGTTGCCATTTTGTTCTATTGAAGGTATCCTTTGCATTACCGAAGCTTTTCAGCTTCATGAGATCCCATTTATTAAAAATCACGAAATTTTCATACAAATAGGTGGAACTAGAAAATCATCTTGAGTGAGGTAACATGGACTCAGGAAGACAAATACAATATATATTCACTTATAAATGGATATTTGCTGCTAAGTAAAGGATCACCACACTACAATCCATGGACACAGAGAAGATAGGTTAAAAAGGAGAGGTCAAGTGGGGGGCATATGGATCTCCATGGGAAGGGTAAATAAAAGCCATTTTGTGGGTGGATGAGGGCAGGTGGAGATTGGAAAAGGATGGAATAAAGTGGGAGAAGGAGGAACAGAGGGAGACACAACTGAAATAGGTGGGTATGTAGGAGGAAATATGGAAGCCTAGTGTCATGGAAAATTCCTGGGAACTACGAAGGTGCTCCTAGTAAGGACTCCTTATAATAGGGAGTATGGAGCCTGAACTGGCCATTTTCTATAACCAGGCTAGGCTCCTAATGGTGGGACTGGGAAAACAACCCAGCCTCAAAAACCTACCACCCACAAACTGTCCTGCCTAAATTGTCACTGGGACAATGTTTGCTCAGAGTTAGTTGAAGCGACCAACCAATGACAAATCTAAATTGATGCCCATAGCAGGAGAGGGAGCATATGCCCAAGATGGCCTAGAATGCCAGAATCTGGAAGCTGGATGACTTAAGAGACCTAAAACACAACCAAACAAGACTGATAAAGCAAAGAGACAAATAAAAATACCTCAATGAAATTATTCTTAATGATATTCTGCCACACTCATAAGATAGGTGCCTAACATAGCACAGTCATCATCAGAGAAGCTTCCTCCAGCAGCTTCTGGAAGCAGACACAGAGACCCATTTTCAAACATTAAGCATGGCTCTGGGAACTCCATAGAAGAAGGGGAAAAAGATTGTAGGAGTCAGAGGTGTTGAGGACACCAGGGGAACATGACCCACAGAATCAACTAAGCAAGGTTCATAGGGGCTCACAGAAACTGAAGCATCAACCAGGGAGTCTTCACAGGCCTTCACTTGGCCCTCAGTATGTACTATAGTTATTTAGCTTATGGTTTTTGTTGGAATCCTAACAATAAAAGTAGGGGTGTCTTTGACTCTTTTACCTGACCTTTTTTTTCTTCTTATATGTTGCATTACCCAATCTTTAGATGCTGGTTTATGCCTAGTCTTATTGCATCTTGATTTGCCATGTTCGGTTGATATCTCTAGAAGGCCTGCTGTTTTCTAAAGGAATACAGAGGAGGGGAGAAGGGAGGTGAAGACTGCCTGGGAGGAGGGGAGAGTGGCAGTGAAGACTGCCTGGGAGGAGGGGAGGAGGTCTAGGGTCAGAATATATTGTATCAGAAGAAAAATAAAATATGGTATCAGAGGGGGGAAAAAAGCACCAGAGCATTAAGCTGAAAGAGATCATGGTGTGTCTTAGCCTATTAGAGTATAGGTTACAATTCTGTTAGGGGGTTCCTTCAAACCTAAGACACATCCAGAAAATTCCCATATATTTATTTTTCATTAATACACTGTGTATCATATAATTGCATCTGGTTGTTGCTTCATCAAGCCCATGTAGAATTCTCAACTCACAAAGGAAGCACATAACAGTAATGAGGCTTCACAGTATTGTCTCATTCTGAAAGTTTTAAATGACACATTTAGGAAATGAGCAGATTTTTGGCAAAGATTAACTTACTAAAGCACTTTGCAAGGTTCTTTAAGGATGGAGGTATTTTATTTTAGATCCAGAGAATGCTAATATGTATAATTCATGGACATTATTTACTCTTTCACAACAAGTAATATTTCCTCTTTCATTATGCAATTTTGATTGCACTCCAAGGCAGTGCTGCAGGATGCTTTCTCATTTCTCCGTCAACAATGTAGTTCTGAAATATTTTATCAATTCAATACCAACACAAAGAGATGCACAGTATTTGATTGAACTTATCAGTCATTTAGTTTCTTCTTTCTGTTCTGATGAAGATGAAGCAAAGGAACTTTTTCTTGTTAGAGGGCATTTGTGCTTCCCATATCATTTAAAATCTTCAAGATCAAGCAATCAACAAGATCAGCTATTGGTTCTTTCTGACATCCAAAATTTCAGATTGAACAAAGGGCTCATTCATAGGTCTTGATCAGATAGATCATACTCTTTCTCAACAACTCATATCCTTCATTTATGCACACACACAACTAATACACTGTGTACAATTTTGAAATGTATTTATACCTGACCTCTATTAATCAAACCTTATTTTCCATGTCCTTATTACTGCCAAGATATTATCAAGTGGCCATTCATTATTTCTGCTACAAAATCATAAAATGGGACTTGTGAATATAAGGTACAGGATACCATATTAGAACAGTGAGTGAATGGACTATATTCAGCCTTGCTCTTGAGGTCAAGGACAATCCTTGTCAAAAGGATCAGTATTGATCAGAACCATAAGTAAAATAAAAGGCCAAAGATACGCTACACATAATTGCATATTTTACATATCAAGAGTCAAAACTACTTAGACAGAGATTTGACAAGAGAATGCTGAGGTAGGTATAAAACTGTGGTGGAAAGAAAAGAATTTAGAAGACAGAAAAAATGAGATATTAAAAGAGAAATGAGAAGAAACTACATAGGTCTTTGACAAAGCCAAGGGTGAGAGTCTTTGTGTTGGATATAATATCGTGTAGGACATGATGCTCCATAAATGGGACATTGACATTTGAGATACTGCAGACACTGGAAGGTCTCTGTCTGGATATTAGTTTTTGTCATTTCAAGAAAATACATGAGAGTGCTACCTCATAAAAATAAAGAACTGATTTTGACTCTGAAGTTTGAAAGTTCAAGACATAGTAAATTGACTCTGTTGATTTGAGGGTGATGGAGGGGCTGTGCACATTTGAGCAGTCACACAGAAAGAAAAAGCTATCCTTTCAAGTCTATATATAGTATGTGAAAAACAGAGAGAGATGGATCCCCATGTGGACACACCTTCATTGGCCTAAAACCTTCTGCTATTCCCCACCTCCCAAACTTTGCACTACTTCTCAGCACCATAGAGTAGAAATTGCATATTGAACATGGAATCCTTTAGGGAATATTCACATTTATACTATAGCAGTCTCTCTTTTCTCTAACCCTTCTCTCTTAAAAGAAATCATAAGTTCACCACTGTAGTAGTTCTCTTCTGATCCTTGGAGGAGAGGACTGGTCTTTATATCTGAAGAGTCTGAAGATACTGATACCCAAAGATTTAGAAGGTGGCCTCTTTAAATTCCCTTCAGTGTATTGTCATGATGACAGACCTAGTTTCTTAAAGTGTACTTTCCGTAGTGACTGTTAGCCATCCTTAAACCTAAGTATTAAATTGCATGGCTTTCTCTGTTTCTTTCAATATTTCCTTTTGAAGCCTCTTTTCTCAACTACAACATATGAAGAAACTGTGTATATTTATCTCTTGCCAGTCTGTCTTTAGTCAAAGAATCCTAAGACATGAAGAGAATGATGAGTGAAAATAAACAAGCAATTCTATAAAGATATATCCACAAGAGGTTTTGTGTGGTCATCTAGAGACAGAGATAATCAGGGACTGGAAATTCCTATAAAAATATACAAACACTAAAGAAGGCAAGGTATGGTGGCACACACCTTTCATCCCAGCACCCAGGAGATGCAGGCAGACAGATCTCTGTGAGTTCTGGTCTAAGTATGAAGTTCCAGGAAAACAGCTAGTCTATACAGTGATACTGTTTCTCATAGCAAAAGAAGTAGAAAAAGAATAGAAAAAAGGAGCAAACGACAGCAATAATAACAAAAGGTAATCACAAAACAAAACTTGATATTCCAAATCAATGTATTACATGTACCTTCCTCACTGAGAGTAGAACAGAACTTGTATATTCCTGTGTGATAGTGACTTTCCTAACATTTATTTTTCTCTAAAGGTGTGTTTTTCTCTTATTCATTTGACATTCTAGTTAAAGTGTTAACTTCAGGGGAAAAAATCTTAACACCCTGTCTACGATATCTAGTTGAGTACTGAGCAGGTTTGCTGAAGTGGCTTTTAGTGTAGCAAGGAAATCATCCAGAAGAAATTTACAAATCCCAAGACAATAATGTACTAAGTGACTTGCAGAGTATAAGACCAGTTGGGAAAATGATTTAACAAAAGAGTGAAGGGACCCAGACATGCCATTTCAGGAAAAGTGGTGGCATTCATTCAGTAATTATCTGTTATACATAAAATATACAGATTAGAAGGAAAAAAAATCTTGTACTGTCTTATCAGTGGTTGACACGTTTGTCCTATTATACTGTGAGCACCTGAAGGGGATAAGGGATTCATCTTAAGGTAACATTCTTGAAATCATTTACATAAAATAGAACATTGTCTACATTTCAAAAGAATAATTAGGATGGAAATTTGTAGAAAAATAAAAGCTAGTAGCTAGCTAGATAGATAGATAAAATCAACACCTAAATAAACTTAAAGTCTTTTAAGTGAACCAATATCATATTCAACTAATCTGTTGAGTCATATTTTAAAAATAGGTTATAGGCTCCATAGCATAGGCAAAATAAAAAAAATAGGTTATAGGGAAACTAAAATTTATTGACATCAAAATACTTGAAATGCAATATATCATATGTTTATATCAATAAAATAAGCAATACTTAAGAAGAAAATGAGTTTTATATATTTTATTTGGACCTTAAATATTTGGTCTTTTATTTGGACTTTAAAAATAACTTTGGGATTATATACAGCTAGCACAAGAAAACAATACAGGTTTGAAAATCTAGAATGTATCAAGTGCATATTCTCTTTGGGTGTAGATCCTTCTCCAGTTATAGGCTTCTTCTTACTACCCTTACACAAAAAAATCTCAATAATTATCTGTTCAAGAAGAAGGAGGAGGAGGAGAATGGGGAAGGGGAAGAGGAGCGGAAAAAAAGAAAAAGAAGAAAGAGGATGAGGAGGAGAGAAAGGAAGAAAAAGTAGAAGAGGAAGTGAGAGAAGAAGAGAATGAGAGGAAGGAGAAGAAGGAGGAGGAGGAAGAAGAGGAGGAGGGGAGTAGGAGGAGGGAAAGAAGAAGAGGAAGAGGAAGAGGAAGAGGAAGAGGAAGAGGAAGAGGAAGAG
>LOJH01033150.1:5758-16355 GCA_001685095.1 Ellobius talpinus | reverse complement strand
AGCAAAGGACATGGTCAACAAGACAAAATGACAGCCTACAGAATGGGAAAAAATATTCACTTATCCCACATCAGACAGAGGTCTGATCTCCAAAATTTAAAAAGAACTCAAGAAATTGGGCATCAAAAGAACACAAAATCCAGTTAAAAAATCCTTTCTTAAATCAGGCACTAGGCAGGTTTCTGCCTTTCCCACTTATAGTCTCATACACTGGGCATCTTGACTAGTGATGCAAGGGGAGGGGAAGGAAACATGACTGGAAAGACAAACATTGCACTAATCTCAGAAGAAATGCTTGTTGGAGAACCCTCAAGTACCTAATATTCATTAAGGATACATTATGCTAATAAACAGTTGGAAGATAACAAATTCACTAAGACACTAAATACTCTAGCACTGACGAATGTCAAACACCCAAAAATAAACCTAGGAAATACCTTGCTTGGCATTCACAGGAAAAATGGTGAAATTAGGCGGAGCATGGTGAGTCACATTGTATTCCCAGCCCTCAGGAAGAAAGCTGAGGTGGGGTATCTATGAATTCAAGGTCAACTAGAATGATGTGACAGATACCCAGACAGGTTGAACTGCAATGTAAAACATTGTTTCAAAAATAAAATAAAATAAAATTTTGTTGGAAGTTGGCAGTGGTAGTGTCCCCACTATCTATCAAGCAGATGAGACAAGCTGACCAGCAGGATTGCCACTACCGACTTGATTCTGTTTCCCCAAGACTCACTCAACCACCAAACCCCATCATCCTCCCTGTGGCCCAACAATGACCATAACTCCAGCAGACTCCATAGGCCCAAGAGTCCAAACTGGACTAGGCACTCAAATCCCTACTAATCTCAGCTGAGACACCCTATTGGTCCTGAAGATCTGCCAGTCACCAGGAACCTTGGCCACTTAAACCAGAAAAAAATAAAGGAAACAGAAAACAAAAGAACAAAACACCCATCCAACAAGGACCATCATGAGAATCAATATCCAGAATTATAATCATCCCAAATCTGAATTCCTAAATGCCAGTGTAAGAACAAATTCAATAACAGAAAAGGCAATATAGCCTCTCCAGAATACATCAATCCTATAACAGCAAGACAAGAAAATTTCACTGCAACTAAAGCACAATAAAATTATCTTAAAAATCACCTTACAAAGATAATAGAGACCCTTTAAAGGGAAACCAAAAATTACCTTAAAGAAATGGAAGAAAAGATAAACAAAATTGTAAGAAATCAATAAATCCCTTAAAGGATGCCAAGAAAGCTAAGAAACAATATGCATCTGGTGAAGCAAACTAGTCAAAACTGAAAATTTAAATAGAAGCAATGAAGAAAACAAACATGGAATTATGGAACTAGAAAATCTAGATAAGTGAACAGGAGCTACAGTTGAAAGTATAACCAACAGATGGAAGACAGAATCTCAGGCTTTGAAGATACAATAGAGAAAATAAATTCATCAGTCAAAAAATGTTAAATCTAAAAGATTCCTAACATAAATCATCCAGGAAATCAGGGAAACCATAAAAATACTAAAACTAAGAATAATGGGAATAGAAGAAGGAAAGAATCCTACCTCAACAAAATTCAACAAAATTGTAGAAGAAATGTTTCCCAGCTTAAAGAAAGATGTGCCTATAAAGGCACAAGAAGCTTACAGAACAACAAATAGACTAGACCAAAACCAAAACAAGAAATCATAAAAGAACACTAAAACTCCACTCACCACATGATAATCAAAACACTATATATACAGAATAAAGATAGAATATTAAGAGTTGAGAAGGAAAAGGGGCAAATAAAATATAAAGGTTGACCTATCATAATTACACCCAGCTTCTCAATTTAAACTCTAAAAACCAGAAGGGCCTGGACAGAAGTTTTGCAGATACTAAGAGACCAAGGATGCCATCACAGATTACTGTAACTAGCAAAACTTTCAATCAACATGTATAGGGAAAACAAGATATTTCTTGACAAAACCAAATTTAAACAATGCTTTTCCACAAATCCAGCCCTAGAGAAGGTACTTGAAGGAAAACTCCAAGCCAAGCAAATCAAGCAAATTACCTGCAGACACAAAATACACAGAGATAATCTCACACGTACAAAACCCAAAGTAGGAAAGCATATACACATTAAACACTAAACACACACACACATTCACTCACATACATACTCACACACACATACATATGTACACACACATATGCACACACACATTCACTCACATACATACTCACACACATACATTCACATGTACACACATATGCACACACACACACACACTTTTATCACCACTACCACCAACAAAAAATAACAGGAATTAACAATCACTGGTCATTAATATCTTTCAATATCAAATGGACCCAACTTGCTAATAAAAAGATACAGGCTAACAGAATGGATGTGAAAACAATATCCATCCTTCTCCTGCATGCAAGAAACATACATCAACTTCAAAGACAGGCATTATATCAGAGGAAAGGATAGAAAAAAGATTTTCCACTCTAATTTTCCTAAGAAGCGAGCTGGTATAGCTATCCTAATATCCCACATACTAAAAATGGGAGTTTTCAGTACCCCACTATTCCCAGTTGACAAGTCTTCAAGACAAAAACTAAACAGGTAAATAAGGGAACTATCAGATATTACAACTCAAATGAACTTAACAGATATCTGTAGAACATTTCACCCAAACACAAGCGAATATACTTTCTTCTCAGCACCTCATGGAATGTTCTCTAAAATTGACTACATAATTGGTCACAAAGCAAATCTCAAAAGATATAAAAATGGAATAAAACCCTGATTTTATTGTATCACCATGGCTTAAAGCTGGAATTAAAAAATAACACAAATTACGGAAGGTCTACAAACTCAGGAAAACTGAATAACGCCTTAAGCCCTTGAATAAAGGATTTTCCTTTTGAAGCACACCATAACAGATATATCTGGCAAATAATTCTGCTGGGGAATTCTTTTATGTCCCTGAGTGTTGGGCCAGGTTGTGAACATCTCGATGGTGAAGGAGTCCAGATGGTCTTGTCATCTCCCACATCATGGAAAATAGACAAACTAAAGGTAGGCCCACATTATTCTAATTTATCTTCCTTTCTTCCTGTTTTGTTATCTGTTTTCTCACAAAATTATGTTCGTAATTTGCCCTTGTGACTTCCAGTCCACTTTTGTACTATCTTAGTTCAAGTCTAAGTTTCCTTGTTGATTGTCAGTCCTCAAAACTTTATAACTATATCAGATACAGAATTTTTAACTTTATAAACCCTTGCAGAAAACATACCATCAACAAAAAAAGATTCTTAGTTTATATTACTTATTGTACTTATTTTATATTACTCATTGGCACTTCTTATCCAAATAAATTTAGATTGCACATTATTTGTAAATACTGGCCTCTAAGATTGACACTAACTTTCCCTCCTTTCTTATATTCTCTCTTCCCTTTTCTGGAATTGCTTGTTAGTTTGATTGCCACATTCTGAAAGATCCTATAGAAGAGTTCACATTTAGAGAAAGGGAAGATTGTTGATTAGAGGCAGATAGATTAATTTTATGCAGATTCTCTAGTTGGAGTCAAGATGTTGGTAACTGAAGCTACAGCTAGCATCATAAGATACTCTGAGATAGACCTACCTCTAATTAACTAATTTCAGAAAATGTGATACAAGAGATATTTGTTGCTTAGGCCACTAAATACTAAATTTGTGGAGATTTATTGCAAAAATATAAATGACAAACTAAATACTGAATTTAGAAGATTTATTACAAAAGTATAAATGACAAAGTACCCAAGTATAGTTACAACACTAAAGTCTAAGTGGAAATTAAAATATATCTGAAATAATAGAATTTTGTCATGATTTTTATTGTCTATCTTATGTTTTTCCACTCCTTTTCTCTTTTGTGTATAATATCCCAGGCTGTCTTCAAAGATGTTATGTAGCCAAAGATGACTTTGAATTCCTGATTATTCTGACTGCACTTCCCAATTGCATGGATTACAAGTAGAAATTACAAAAAAACAGGCTTTTATGTTTTAAGCATATTATTTTTAGAAATAATAAATGAAATTACATGATAAAATTTGTTTTAAAATTACCTATTAAGTAGTTCATTGGTAGATAAAACAAAGCAAAGTAAAACATAAAACAAGCTACAAAGAATGCTCCCTGAGATGAAAATATTTATAAAACCATGCAAAAATATAAACATTATTGCTTGTGGTTTATTGTAGCATATTTTAGTTACATAAAATTATCTAAAACAGAGTAATCGACTAATGGGGAAGCTTTGTTAACCAATTATTTTTAAGATGTGGGACCAAGTTAGGGTGTGGTTTTCTGGGACCTGGAGAAAAATGGGTTCACAGCTCAGGCGCTCTCTCTCTGTGGTTCCTTCGTGGCACAGCTGAGCTTGGACTTCTTGTTCTTCTTTTGTGAGTTTTTTTCCCTTATAATAAATGAAAATATAATTGTTCATATTTTAGCTAGCCTGCTTATTTCCCAAATTGAGCTAACTTCTACAATGGATATTCTATTCTTTGAAGCATAAATAGGTCCTTTTAGGCGCTCTTAAGGCTATTAGAACCTGACATCCAGAGAAGTTGTTTCTTACGATTAAATGTATGCATTTTTATTTAAACCAACCCTAATAACAACCAAAAGGAAGAGACAAGTTAGACTAACCTTTTATATCAAAGGATTAATTTAAATGAAATAAACATACATTATGTTAAATTTATGATAGTGCCATTAATTTACTTCTCCAGTAAATTTTTGGAAGAAATAGCTCAAGGGAGCATAGCTAAAGACATTCAAAATAAAATAAACCCAGTCATGCTATAGAAAAAAAAACCTTTCCTTTGGGTAGTTACACTAACTGCAGTCACCTTCTAATCTTAACACATTCATTGTCTCCTATCTGCCTAAATTGCAGAGTATATCTAAGGAGTTAAGATGTTTTAAGTCCATTACAAACAATAAAGGACCGTAAAGTTTGTAAGTACTGAATATAAAACTATACTAGTCTTTTTTCTGTTGTGACACTTACTTCAGTGGAGAAAATGCCTCTATCAGATTGACTTGTGGGCAAATCTGCGGGGTCATTTTCTCGATTAGTGTTTGATGTGGGAGAGCCCAATACTTGCAAGTGGTCTTGGACTGTGTAAGAAAACAGGCTGAGAAACCAAGGAGAACAAGCCAGTTAGCAGTGTTCCAAAATGGTCTCTGCTTTCGTTCCTATCTCGAGGTTCCTTTCTTGGCTTCATTCAGTGATGGATTGTAACTTGTATGATGAAATAAGTCCTTTCCTTCCCAAGTGACTTTTAGTCATGGTCTTTATCATAGCAACAGAAAAATTAACTACGATAAAATCTGACGGAAGGTAAATGTACAAAATATACAAAATCCTAAAAGGAATATCGAATAAACAAATAACATGAAAACAAACAACCTAATTAAAATTAGAGCATGTAATTAACCAGAGTTCTCAAACGACGAAATAAAAATGATTGAGAAATATTATTTTCAATGTGCAAATATTTTAGCCATCAGGGAAATGCAAATTAAAGTGACTGAGAGTCCAATTTACCTGTTTCAAATGGCTAAGTTTTAAAAAAGATGATTGAAGTGAATATGGGGACAGAAGAACACTTACTGATGGGAGTGCAAGCTTGTGTGGTCAAAATGGGTGTCAATGTGGAGGCTCCCCAAAAAGCTAGAAATAGATCTACCGTTTGACCCAGTTATACCATTCCTAGGGCTATTTGCAAAGTACTCTGTATCCTACACAGGTTTGTGCATGATAGATTATTTTTTTCTCTGTTTGAATAAATTTGAAGTTTGTGCCCTTGCAGTCAGAATTAGCTGCATGATGTATCAGTATGTTACCTATTGCTTTGGTTATTTATTTCCACTGCCAGGTTATATAACAATAGTTCAGAAAAATGGTTTATAGAATAGCATTGTTGCACATACACGATATTAGTGACAGTTTGTGGCAGATACCAACCCCTAGCAGAATGATTAACATCATAATTCCCTGAAGCACAAATTTAAGGGTGTCCTTGTTTGTCCTCTCTTCATTTCATCAATTTCTTGCCCTGTTCTATTCAAAAGTGACACATTCAGGAAATACCAGGCTGCTCTTTTCAAATTACCTATACTTGCTTAAAAATTTATCCCCAGTGCCTTCAAACAACATTTATTATCTCACAGTTCCTGAGGAATGGGAACCCGGGTGGATATTAGCTGAGTGTCATGAACTTAAGGACTCTTACAAATCTGCAGTCAGCTACAGCTGTGGAACCCCACACTCCCCCAGACTTGAATAGGATAAGATGTTTTCAATCTCACTTACACTGATGTTGTGAGGGATCAGTTTCTCACTGCCTGTTGGCCATCAGTCTCCTTCAATTAGTTCCCTGTTCTTTGGGGTTCATTCTTAGGTAGTTCACAAAATGACATATGGTTAAAGAAAACAAGAAATTGAAAGAGAGAGCACAGATAAAAGAGAAGGAAGAGTCCTTTTTAACCTTATCTTAGATGTAATAGCCTGTCACATTTGCCTTGTTCAAATCAAGTCACTAGGCACAGATTACACATACACACACAAAGGATTGGATATATAGTGGTTACAGTAAGCAGAGATCCTTAGTAGCCTTCTGAGTTTTCTATCATCTGCCCTTTTTGTTGATCTCAAACACTCTTCCAAGTAAAATGCTTAGCTGTTACATGTGATTATAATTTTTAAAAAGTTATTTTTAAAATACCTTGATTGACTCACATATCTGATCTGATCAACTTGCTAATGCAACAATCCTTGTAATTACATAGTAGGTAAAATGTCAATAAGTGGAATGTTTCTAAACACATCAGAAATTCATTTGTAATTTCTTCTAATCAGCAAACACCCCTCCTACTCAAAGGTGCATGTTGCTAGGCAAGAGTAGAACAACATTTAGCCTGGCACTAAGTTTCTTCACTGATAAGGTAATATTTCTGAAAATACACTTTTGAGATATCTGTTGGACTTTTTTGGCCTTGTTAGTGTGAACAGGTCCTAATTATGAAACTATATCCTTTGAGTGGGTTCTTTCCATATCCTTGGATATTTCTTGTACTATAAGTACTCTAAGAATTAGTATTCTAGGAAGCATTGAAGGGCTCCATCTTCAGATCTTCTGGATTTATTTCTCCCTTGTGAGAAACTCCACTATTTTTTTTTAATTTTATAAATTTTGTTGGGAAAAAACCCTGTACATAAATAAAAACACTAGATACCTTATTTAAACAGATTCATATAGCCTAGATTAGGAATATGAAAGAGAACTTGTGGTTCATTTTTTCCTGACATGGTTTAACTTCACCTAGTATTATACATTTCAATTCCACCCATTTCCCTGAAAAAATGTTAAACTACCTTCTTCATTAATGGCAAGTTATATTTATAGATATAGAAACAGAGACAGAAATGATATAGATATATAGTTAGATATATATCAAATTGTTGTTAGCGATTCACCTATAGATGAACAACTAGGTTGATTATAATTCTTTGCAATAATTATGGGATATGCAAATATCTCCATGGTAGGGTATGGAGTTGGGTGTATGACAAGGAGTGAAATAGCTGGATCACATGGTAGTTCTCTTTTTAATTTTTTGAGAACTCTTCTTATTTCCACAATGGCTGTATTATTTGCACCCCCACCAACAGAAAATAAGAGATACATTTCTTCCCAGTCTACAACTAGGTGGTGTCTCAATGTAGTTTTAATCTGCATTTTCCTGAGAAGGATATTGAACACATTTTAAAACACATTTTGACCACTTGTATCTCTTTTTGACCATTTGTTGATTGACATTTGTTTTATTCCCTTGAGATTTAATTTCTGTGATTCTTTGTTAATTTTGGGTATTAGGCACTTGTCTGAAGTGTGGCTGGTAAAGATAGTTTCCTTTGCTGCACAGAGACCTGTATTTTCGTGTGGACCCATATTTTAACATTGGAGGCTAATTTCTCTTCTGCGGATCTATTTTAAAAGCCCCTGCCTTCCTCATTATCTTGAAAGGCATGCTTTAAGTTTCCTAAAAGCTTCAGAGTTTCAGGTTTAAAATTAAGGTCTTTGATGCATTTTGATTTTATTTTATACAATGTGAAATATATAAACTTAATATTCTTATTCTTCAGGTAGAAATCCAGTTTT
The DNA here is from genome assembly GCA_001685095.1 of Ellobius talpinus. NCBI lineage: Eukaryota > Metazoa > Chordata > Mammalia > Rodentia > Cricetidae > Ellobius > Ellobius talpinus. Next base: position 8,120 of record LOJH01033150.1, on the reverse strand, counting down.
TGTCAGCATGATTTGTTGAATAGGCTATAATTATCTGAAGTACGTTTTTTTCCCAACCTTTGTTAAAAATTGCTGTTTTATTTCCAGGTCACCTATATTCTTCTTTTTGTCTACCTATTTGTTTTTATACCATTACCAGGCTTATCACTATAACATAATTTGAGGTTGGTTACTGTATTACCTCCAACACTGTTTTTAATCTTTATGATTGCTTTGGCTGTGCATGACCTTTTGTGGTTTCATATGTTCTTGTATTAGTATCTTAAACTTGTAAAACATGACAGAGATTTTGATAGGTATTGTATTGGTTCTTTATATTGATCTTGGTAAGACAGACAGTCCCACAATATTAATATTGCCTATAAAGAAAAATTGAATATTTTCCATCATCTCTTCTCTTATGTGATTTCCTTTTTCAATATCTTGCAGTTTTCTTTGTAGAAACCTTTTATTAGTTAGAAACATTCCTAAATACTTTATTTGGGGGAACTTATTTTGAATGGAATATTTTTCTTATTTTTCTCAAGGAAAATAGACCATTAGCATAAATTAAGACTATTTTTGTACTATTTTTTTGTAGTGTAGCTTTACTCTAAGTGTGTATTAGATCCAAGTTTTTAATAGACCCATTAGAGCCTTTAATAAAGAATAATGTCATATTCAAATAGGGATAGTTCGAGTTTTTCCCTTCCTATCATTATACCCTTCATGTTTTTCTTGTCTAATTGCTTTAGGTAAGACTTTGAGAACTATATCACAGAAGAGAAGGAGTGGACATTCTTGTTTCATTTCTAATTTTAAAAGACATGCTTTCATTTTTTCTCCAATTAATAATAATGCTTGATATAAGATTGTTATATACAGGCCTTATTATTTTGAGGTATATTCTATCTAGTTAGTCCTAAAGTCTCCAGAACATTTATCAAGAGAACATGTTGGATTTTGTCACAGTTTTTCAGCATTTATTGAAATAATTATGTAGATCTTATCCTTGACTTTGTATATATGATTTACTGATTTGCATGTGTTGAACCAATCTTGCATTTCTTGGATGAAGAGGTCATTTGATCATAATGTATAATCTTGCTAATATATCCCTAAATTCACTTTGTAACTATTTTGTTGAGAATTTTTGCAACTATATTCATTTAAAAACAAGCAAACAAAAAGAAAAACCACTGGCCTGTACTGTAGCTTACTTTTTTTTCAATGTCTTTACCTGGGTTTAGTATTGAGATGAAATTGACTTCATAGAATAAATTTAACAGTATTCCTTCACATTCTATTTTGTGGAGCAAGAAGAACTAGTATGAGACCTTTATTTAAATTTCTTATTGTAATTTCTAGTGATGTTATGAATTTCACTGTACTCAGGACACACTTTTGATCTCTAATTTTATTAATTTTCATCTTTACTCTTTTTGTCATATTAAATAACTGTTTGTCTATCTTATTAACTTTTTGAATGAACCAACTCTGGTTATTTTTTTATATTATTCTTGCAATCTCAATTTTATTAATTTCTTATGTAATCTTTATTGTTTCTTGTCATCTATTGTGTTTGTGATTAGCTGCTTATTGTTTTTCAAGAGCTTCAAGATGTATCATTAGGTGATTTATTAACTCAGATTTTTTAATATGAGTATCTATTGCCATGAACTTTCTTTTTAGGCATGACTTTGGCTGAATCCCAGAGGTTCTGATAGGATGTGCATTTTTTGATATTTATTTGTCTTTGGGAATTTTTAGTTTCTTCTATGATTTCTTCAATGACCCAGTGTTCACTCAAAATGTGGTGTTTAGTTCCATGAATTTTTTCATTTCTGTAGTTTCTTTTGTTGTTGATTTCTAGTTTTACTTCATTATGATCTGAATACAGACAGGAAATCATTTCAATATTTTGTATTGCTAAGCCTTGACCCATATATATCCTTTGCTATTTTTAGTTTTGGAGAAGATTCTGTGTTGTTTTAGTTAGGATTACTACAAGCATTATGAAACACCATGACAAAAATCAACTTGAGAAGGAAATGGTTTATTTCATTCACAGTTCCATTTAACAGCTCATCATCAAAATAATGGGGGCAGGAACTCAAGCACAGCAGAAACCTGAAGGTAGTAATTGATAAATAAGCTATAGATCAGTGGTGCTTACTAGCTTGTTTCCTGTACCTTACTTATCCTACTTTCCAGAACCCAGGACAACCAGTCCAGGAATAGTATTACCCACAATAGTTTTAGCCTATCCACATCAATACCTAATTAAGAAAATTTCCTGCAGGTTTGCCTACAGCCAGATCTTATGAAGGAATATTCTCAATTGAGGTTCACTCCTTTCACATAACTCTAGCTTGAGTCAAGT
>LOJH01033149.1:5643-18293 GCA_001685095.1 Ellobius talpinus | reverse complement strand
GGAAGAAGAGGAGGAGGAGGAGGAGGAGGAGGAGGAGGAGGAAAGAAGAGAAGATGTTTACAAACTAATTGTCTCTGTTTCCTTCTAGGCTGCTGTCATAATTTCCCTGACAAGCAGGTTGGGGCTGAAAGGGTATTTTTAGCTCACAACTGCAGGTTCAGCCCATCGTAGCAAGGAAGGAACTGGCTATATCAGATTTATGATCAGGAACAGAGAAGCAGCAGTGTATGCATGCCTATACTCAGCTCTCTTTGTCCCCTCTTACATAGTTCAGAACTGCCTGCCTAAGGAATGCTGCCGCCTACAGTGGGCAGCTTTTCCACTCTCGTTGTGATCATGGTAATCCCCACAGACATGTCCACAAACAGATCCTATCTAGACAATTCCTCACTCAGATTCTTTCCCCAGCTGATTCTAGACTGTGTCTTGTTTATAAGTAAAACTGTCACACTGATATTAATGGAAAATTAAAAGTCCAGTAAGTCTAATACTGGAACATCAAATAATGTCCAAACATAATATCAACCCATTTACATATGTTAACATTTATTGACTCCTTACATTTGAGAAACTTGGAATGTGAAAATAGTTAGATTGATTCTACTGAAAAGATGAACACTGCTGATAAACATGTATAAAAACTATAGGAAACAGTTCTAAGTACCTCAATGGGTGCTGGAGCTGCCTGGCTCCATTCTGGAGAGTGTGTTGTACCTGTGGTTTCCTAGCCCCTGCCCATGGCAGCATGGCCACAGCCTGGAATCCCCCGTGGTGAGCATAAAAATCGCAAAAGCCACACATCAGGGTTTCTTTCTCCCTGAGCTGATTGCAAACCTTCACAGGCAAGGCGCTAGAGAAGTTCCATAAATAGGGAGGGTACCCTGGCCTTCCCACTGCCTTCTTCATCCCTACAGACAACACTGCCATCCTTCATCTCTCAGGCCAGCACCCTTGCAGGTCACCCTGCACTGCTCATTCGCTTCCAGTCCTTGCAATCAGTGAAAATCCTGTTGGTTGTACACTCAAAATACATCCAGAATCTATTGGGGGGACAGTGAGTGCAAGCAAAATACCATGATATTTATATTTGAAAATACCATAGTGTAATTTATCATTTTGTATGCTAATAAGATAAAAGGAATTTAACTTTTAAAATGCATTACATTTATTTATTTACTTGGAAGCTGTACTACGACATACATGTGATGTACATATGGAAGTCAATGGACAACTTAACATTTCTCTTCCATCATGTGGGTCTCAAGGACTGAATTCAGGTCATTGAGCTTGGCAGCAAGCACCCTTTACCCACTGAGCCATCTCACTCTTCCATAAATTTACTTTTTAAATCAAACCAAACACACACATAGACACAATTGCTTCCTCTCACTTCATTCCCAGCAACTTGTCCTAGGCACTTTGGTTGCTTCCCTACAATACTGCGATAATTTCCAAGCTGGGCCCCTGCATCTCCCCTTGCCTCTGTAAAGCCTATTTCCCACCTAATAATAAACTGAATCTCAGCTTAAAATGTCAGTCAGACCATGTGTATCTTCTCATGTAGTGGCTCCTGGTTTTCCTTACAGGCTTTGTTAGATCACTGCTCATAGCTTCTGTCTACCACACTGGGCTGCTGCTTCCTCAAACACTGGAACTTTCCTATGTCAGGAATGCTACACTGACTGTTGCCTGGGATACTCCTCTGTAGACACCTGCATGACTGCCTCCATTTCCTTCAGCTCATCGTCTGGAAGTAATTCCAGAGTCTCCTTGTTCAACACCCATCCACTTATAGGTATGTTTCTTGTCCGTATTTTATGTTTCTCCACAACACTAACAAATTGTCATATTTTATTCATTTAAGGTATGTGTGTAATAGGTGTGGTGGTTTTTGAATAGGCATGGACCCCATAGGCTCATGCATTTGAAGGCTTGGTCATTGCAGAGTGGGGTGGGATTGAGAGGGATTAGGAGGTGTGGCCTTGTTGGAGTAGTTGTAGCCTTGTTGGAGAAGAGTCTCTGGCAGTGGGCTTTGGAATTTGAAATGTTCAAGCCAGGCCTAGTGTCTCTCTGCTTGCTGCCTGTTGATCCAGATGTAGAACTCTCAGCTCCTTCTCCAGCATTTTGTCTGTCTGCATGCCACCATGTTTCTTGCCATGATGACAGTGGACTAAACCTCTGAACTGTAAGCCAGCCCCAATTCAATGTCTTTTTTTTTAATGAGAGTTGCCATGGTCGTGGTGTCTCTTCACACCAACAGAACATCGACTAAGACAGGTACACATGCCACGGTGCATGTTTAGAGAGGATAACCTGTGTGCTGAACTCAGGTCATGAGGCTTTGTGGCTAACACCTTTACCCACTGGGCCTTTTCACTGGCCCTCTCATAGCACTTTTGATTTCACTTAATGTTTTACTTATTTCTCTTATATTCTGTCTATAAATAGTAGAGACATTTATTTATTTTTGAGACAAAGTTTTGCTATGTAGCCCTGGATGTTTTAGAGCTTACTAAGCAGACCACCCTGATCTCAAATTTACAGCCATTCCCCTGCCTGTGCTGAGATTTCATGTCTGGTTGGGTAGGGATTTTTAAGTGTTATGTGCTATTGTGTCCCTGGTATATAGAACAGGGCCAGACACACAAATCAACAAATACTCACGTAGCAAAGAATGAATGTAATACCATTATTTTTCCTTCAGAACTCATGGATGAGAATAAAAAGTCAGTATGCGTGGCACAGAATAGGTACATGATCACTATCTTTTTAACCATTTGGAGTTGTCCAGAGCACTGATCCACTGAGACTTGGTAAACAACAAGACAGTATTACACATTATTATACATTTCTACTATGAATTATGACTTATGGAAACAAAGCAATAAAAGAAAGTTCACTCCTATATAATTTCAGTCCATAAATACAGCAATAATGAAACAATTAGAAACGAACATTTTATAGCTTCTTGTTGACATAATGGATGCAGACAACAGTTTCAAGTCTGCTAAATCTATAGCTGGATGACTGGTGGAGCTTTTCAACAGACACTAAACTTATGCAGGGTCCAATTAGTATCAGCAGAAGTGAGATGAGAAGGCAGAAAGACTTCGCTTAACACCTTGTCAAGAGTCAGCCATGCATGGGATACTCCTCTGTAGACACCTGCATGGCTGCCTCCATTTCCTTCAGCTCATCGTCTGGAAGTAATTCCAGAGTCTTGAATCTAACCAAGTCTATGTATCTAGAAGAAATAACAGTCTATAGGGGAAAGGTTGTGAGGAGGTTGGGGGTATCTTAAATAATAAAAGCTATTTTTGAAAGTTAATAAATGTAGCTGGGCAGTGGTGGTGCACGCCTTTAATCCCAGCACTTGGGAGGCAGAGGAAAGCGGATCTCTGTGAGTTCCAGGACAGCCAGGGCTGTTACACAGAGAAACCCTGTCTTGAAAAGCCAAAAAAAAAAGTTAATAAAATATGACATTCAAGTTCTTGGGTATCTTGTTTTGTACACATTAACTCAGGAGAAAAATTCTTTGAGTTAGGAAAATTTGAACATGGCTATTGATGAATAATGCTAGGGCATGCTACTATTTTCAGGAATACTTTCGAAAGTAGTTTAAAATACAGTGTTCTTAGCCAGCAGTGGTGGTGAACACCTTTAATCCCAGCTCTCAGGAGGGAAAGGCAGTCAGATCTCTATGAGTTCTAGGCCAGCTTGGCCTGCAGAGCAAGTTTCAGGACAGCCAGAGAAACCCTGTCTCAAAAAACAAAATACATACATACATACATACATACATACATACATACATACATACATGTGTTCTTATCATGAGAGCAGTATATAAGGTAAGTGACATGATATCTGAAGCCTTTTAAATATTGCAGCAAACAAAGGAACAAGCTGGCAGATAGAATGATCACAGCCAGCAAACAGCTGTAGCTGGCACAGTCGGAAGCCGGGTCCCATGGGATCACGTTCCCACATAGGATCCTTTGTGATGAAAAGGGTTGCGATAACAAGTAGGCATGAGGAGAGGCACCGACCATTGTTCTTCAAATGCCTTCGCTACAGTCCTACTGATGCGCTTCCCTAGGGCTACTTAAGGCTGTGATTTGCCTAAGGAGGAGTTTCGTACCCCAGGGTTCAACAATGAACTAAAGCCACCACAGGGGTTTTGGATTACCTTCACAGTTGCTCTCATCATCTCCTGTAATGCAGTCCACTTCACCATTACACTCATACTGGCTCGGAATGCAAACACCCGACTTACAATGGAAAGCATTATCTTTGCAACCTGTGTAAACACAAGCAGAAGTTATGTCCACTATTTGCCATTGGGAGAGGTAGGGGCAGAGGCAGTTCAGTGGCACCATGCCTATCTAGCATGTGAAAGGCCCTGGGTTCAATCCCCAGCATACACACACTCATGTGTGCAAACATGCATGTATGTGTATACACACATGCACACCACATGCATGCATGCACATGAGATGAGCTCTTATATTTAGTAATGAAGCTATTTTGACAATCAGAATAACGAAGGTGGGGGAACTGAAAGGCGGGTCTGTCCCTACCTTTGCAGCACAGCTCGTCACTCTGGTCCCCACAATCATTGACCCCATTGCAGGCTCTCTTCTGAGGAATGTGTTTTCCATTCACACACTGGAAGGACTGATTTGTCGGCGAATCTGTAAAGCAGGGGTTATCTTTGTGAAATTTATTTATAGATTTGTGGTATAACAGTCTTAACGTATTACAGGATACAGGGGAAACTAAGATAAAAATATGACTCCAAGAAACGGTATAAAGGAGTGCGCATGATGGCACATTCCTCTAATCCCAACTCTCTAGAGGCCGAGACAGAGGGATTACTGCACACCTGAGGTCAACCTGAACTAAACAGCAAGATCCCATCCCTAAAACAAAAGTAAGGTAATACGTTAATTAAAATTAATATAATGAAGACTCAGCCTACAGAGTGGAAAAATATTTGCCGCTTATACATATGATTAATTTTAACACAAAAGACTATATTAATTTTGATACAAAAGATTAATATATAGCACATACAAGAAATTTTTTTTGAAAAATCAAGAAAACAAGCAACATAATCAGAAAATGGGCTATGTACAGAGAGATCCCAAAGAGAAATTCAGATGGCTAATAATCACTTTAGAAAGGGTTAGACATCATCAGCCATAGGAAAATTCAAACTAAAACTACTTGGAGGTTCTATCTCACCTCAGCAGAATGGCTATTAGAACAAAGTCAGAAGCCAGCGAATGCTGGCGAGAATGTCGGGGAAAGGGAGCCCTTGCTTGCTTCTGGTGGGGAAGCAAACTGGTACAGCCACTATGGAAATCAGTCTGGAGGTTTCTTTTAAAAAGCTAAAACCAGAATTTCCATGTGACTCGGCTAGGCCACTCCCACATGTATATCTAAAGCATGCTACACCTTATGACAATGACAAAGATACTCTCCCATCTGTGTTCTTTGCTGGTCCATTCACAATAGTTAGGACATGGAATCAACTGAGTTGCTCATCAACTAACTTAGCTGTTCATCAACTAAGTTGAATGGATAATATGGTGCACATACACAATGGAATTTTGTTCAATCATAAACATTAAATTTGCAGGTAAATGAATGGAACTGAAATTTTTTTATAATAAACGAGGAGATCTCGGCCCAGAAAGACAAATGCTATATTTTCTCTCTCAAAGGTAGGTTCTAGTTTTGAATTTCTAGATTTCTGTGTGTAGGTTGGCATGAGTATCAGTGGGGGCCAGGAAGCAAGAAAGGAGCCATGGGGTGGGTAGAGGCAATAGGGGAAAAGGATAGTGAGATAAATGGGGCATGCAAGTGGGGAGGGGGCACAGGGCAACAAAAAGGTTTGAACAGACTTGGGGGAGGGAGAGTGGAGAGACATGAGGATGGGGAAGGACTGAAAAACAAAAGATTGTAAAAAAGTCACATAGAAGCCTACTTTATAAGCTAGTTAAAAATGTAATAATTGTAATAAGTGGCTTTTAGACATAAAGCAAAGAAAAAACAGCCTACAATTTACAATCCCAGAGAACCTAGACAACAAAGAAGATCCTAAGCGAGACATACATGGATCTAATTAATCCACATGGGAAGTAGAAAAAGACAAGATCTCCTCAGTAAATTGGAAGCGTGGGGATCATGGAAGAGGGTAAAAAGGGAGGAGAGAGGAATGGAGGGGAGCAGAGAAAAATATACAGCTCAATAAAAACCATTTAAAAATACATAATAATTTTAAAAGGAAGTTGGAACAAAGATACCCTACATAGGTGGGTAATGCTGCTCTCAGATTTATGAATTCCTTTAATGAAAATCCCTGCACTGGATGTGGGACACCTTCCTATGAGTTAGAGGTCCTAAGGAACTCCCAAAATAGTAAAGGCCATTATTCTTGGCTGCTCGTCCTAACTAGATTGTAAAGCCCTATTGCTGAAGGTACCACACACTTTGTCTGCAAGATGCATTGAAATCAGGCAGGAACTCAGCTGTGAGCTTCCTCCTTGATGGCTAACTTATACAGTACCAGAGAGTGCTGTGAAAGCTGCGGGGGATCCCGCATAGTGCAATACCACCCTTCCAGGCACCATATGCCCACCCGTATGATAGTAGCCTGACTGTTTTAGGGATCATCAACCAATCTCTGATTGGACTGAGGCCTACTTTGTGTGACAGACTACATGCCTAGTATTGTAAGTCAGATGAAATCTCTATGACTGGAACAGTCATAGGCCTTAGGGAAGAACCCACTTACAATTATTTGAATAAGAATGACCCTCATAAGCTCATATATTTGAATGTTTGGTCACCAAGGAATAGAACTGTTTGAAAGGATTAGAAAATGTGACCTTATTGGGGAATGTGTCACTGGGTATGGGTTCTAAGGTTTCAAAAGCCCGAGACAGGCACAGTCCGTCTCTCTGTCTCTGTCTCTGTCCCCCCCCGTAGTTCTCAGCTCTTTTTCCAGCACCATGTCTTCCTGCATGCTGCCATGTTCCCTACCATGATGATAATAAACCTCTGAACTGTTAGCAAGGCTCCAATTAAATGCTTTCTTTTTATAAAAGTTTCCTTGGCCATGGTGTCTCTTCACAGCAATAAAACCAGTGACTAAGACATTACTATTGTCATTTGCTAAATGGTCATATCGTCCAAATGCCTTCAGACTATTTACTTATACCCACAGTATAAGTCACAGTAGTGTGACTGTGCCTTGGGGCAGATGCTCCTTTTTGCTATGGATGAATGTTGGTGCAGACACTTAAGTCTGGTCAGTGTGCTGAAAGCAAGAGTGACTCAGCCGTAGATAGGACATATCTGCACCACCCTCTCTAAGGCTCAGGGACCATTGCAGATGAGGAGATGGAAAGAATGGACTTGCTGGAAAATGGAAGGAGTCTTGTGCAACACTGGCATCTGCATAGCACAGAAGCTGTGCACATGTGCACAAGGCCTGAATGAGATAGAGTCCTTCGGCATTTCATCATGGTCAGTGGAGGTGTCCACAAGGCCACCCTCCTTCCTGAGGAACGACTGGTAGTGTGTGTGTGTGTGTGCATGTGTGTGTAAGTGTGTGCGTGTGTATGTGTGTGCATGCATGTATGTGTACGTGTGTGCATGTGTATGTGTGTGCATGTGTATTACGTGTGTGAGTGTACATGCATGTGTGTATGTGTGTGTGTGGTTTTCTTCAGTAGTGTAGGACTGGTGAGGCTTTTTTTTTATCAGTCTCCAGAAAAAAAAACCTCCTTACTTATGCTTATACAAGCAGTACAAACTAAACTCACTGGGGCTGGGGGTGGGGTGAAGAAGAGCTGGGCATGTCCTTAACCCCAATACTTGGGAGGCAAAAGCAGGCAGATCTTTTGTGTGTTCAAGGCCAACCTGGGCTACAAAGGGAGTTCCAGGATAGCCAGGGATACATAGTAAGACTCTGTCTCTCCAAAAAAAAAAAGTGAAAGCAAAAGGGGGTTTTTTGAGAAGAAGAAAGAGCTCATAGGGAAGGGGGCAACAAGAGAGGTTACTATGGTACGGTTTAATCAGGGTATATTATATATGTGTATGATTATTAAAACTAAAAACCAAAACAAATAATCTAAAAATAAAAATAAATCCTTGAATGTTTTGGTTCCTAGGACAGAGTATTATGAGCCTAGACCATCACTGGCATGGGGAACTCTGTTTGCCCTCAAGTTTTGCTCCAGCACTAACCCAGCCTCTGCTTTTTGGACACACATGGGCCTGACATTTACATGTTCCAATACTTTGCTTTTCTTAGCACCAGAAAGGGTATGGTTCTAGTCTTTGGCTTCATACACATGTCAAAATATTTCTAGGCTAGGAGAGAGGAGCAATGAGGCTGTGGTTTCTGGGGAAACTGAGGCAATGAGGTGGTCACTTAAGTATTTTAAAGAAATATATATAATTTAATAGGACTTAATGCTCAAAAGAGGTGCCGGGATGTCTCTTTATACTTAAGCAACTTCTTTGCTATGGTTATTTGAGTCCACATAGTCAAGAAAGCAAAGAGGAGGCACATAATTTTGCTTCCACACAGGAACCTGGGTGGCAGGTTTTGAGTGGCAGAGAAAGATCAGTGGAGGTCACGAATATTACTTCTTGTGGTGGTTTGAATGCAATATCCCCCCATAAGCTCATAGAGAGTGGCACTATTGGGAGGTGTGGCCTTGTTGGAGGAAGGGCATCACTGTGGAGGCAGGCTTTGAGGTCTTTGAGGCTTTGGGTGCATGCTCAAGCCACACCCAGTGTCTCAGACAACTTCCTGTTGCCTGCAGATCAGGATGAATTAACTCTCATCTCCTCTAGCACATGCCTGCCGCCATGTCCCACCCTGATGATAAGGGACTAAACCTCTGAAACTGTAAGCCACTCTTTAAATGTTTTACTTAATAAGAGTTGACATGGTCACAGTGTCTCTTCTCAGCAATAGAAACCCTAAGATAGTTCTAAACCCCAAAACTTAATAGATGTATTAACTTGACTGACAATCACACATCCATCATTGTTTACTTAGTATAGGCAATTATGAAATAAGCACTCTTGATGGAAACACTCTGCCAACCTGCATCCTGTGTGTAACACACTACATCAGCTAAGTCCTGGGAACCGTTAGTTCGTCTCTTGGTAAAGGTGCACTCCGCCAAACTGGTTTCTACTCCCCGGCAACGTACATTCAGGCATTCGGTGGAGTTTATACGGAGCTCTTCAGGTATATTAAAACTTCTTTGTGTGACAAGAGCACCCCTGCAAACAGAATGAATAAATCTGAGGGAAGAAAAATTCAGTTTTGTTTTTATAATCTTATTGTAGAACATGAGGGTCTACGGCAATCCCCCCAAATGATTTACAGATTATAAAAGATGCTAACATTCTCCTTCTCTTTGCCTTCAAACCTTCACTTGAGCCATCATTTGGGTTTTGCAAAGATGAATTAAAATAATTAATGTCAACCAACCAGTCGGGGTTGAAAACATGGCAAATGTGTAGCAAGTATTGTTTTCCAGGTTTTACTAAGGAGGAATGTTTCCTTTTCATTTGATGTCTTCTGCCCATCAGAGAGGGCCATTCCTGACTTCTTATCATGTTCATATTTTTTTTTCTTCACAAAAGAGAGTGAATCAATTGCCTTTATCTGAAGATTCTGGAAGTCTACATCAGAAAATGTCAGCACACACTTTGTCTTTTTGAGGAGTCTCCACACCTGCCCCCTCTCCACACCTGCCCCCCCTCCCCACCCCCATTTTGGAAGCCTCACCTGGTTGATCTCATTATTGCTTAAGATGTGGGAGGTCAACTTGTTTGAACTCTAACAGGTTTTTGCTTTTGTTTGTTTTTTGGTTTTTTGTTTGTTGGTTTGTTTGTTTATTTTGGTTTTTAGAATTAACTACCTTCAAGCCTTGATAGTATTAAGGTTGTATTTTGGTATCTCTTTGAAGATGAATTTTGGTTGTCAACTTTAACATTCTTTTTAGGAAAGCACACTGCAGGTTCTGTCTGTGAGAAGAAACATTCCCAGAGAGAACTAGTTCATGAAGGCTCCGATCTAATGAATGACTGAATCCCTTGCTGTGTTCATAATATGATAGCCTTGTTTGGGGTGGTCAAAGGGTAGAGAGTCTCATTAGAGGAAATACGTCACTAGGGGCATATGCTTAGGGCCCATACCTTGTCTCTGGCCCCTTGTTTCCTGTTCACCATGAGTATCCATTGCTATATATTTCTACCCCCCTGATAATTTGCCTCACTGCAGACCTAAAACAATGGACCTGGTCATGAGAGAGGGAACTCTCTGAAACCAACAGCTGAAATACATAGTTTCTGTTGTTAGTTTTTCTCTTACACATTTTTTGTCCATGCAATGCAAAAAGTAATTAATATAATGCTACTCTTCAGCTTCTTGGTTTGCTCAGAATATGGGAAAAGAAGCCTTCTCAGTTACCCAGCCGTCCAGAGACGATGACTGACAGCGAACTGTTATTCTAGAATATTCAATCGCTTCCTGCTTCTCTTTAGAGTAAAACAGATTAAAATTAAAAGTCGAGCAAAGATGCATCAGAAATGGAAATAGAAATAAAATACTAATTGCAATATAAGTAAAGATTAATTAGAACAAAAGGCAAGAAGAGAACAGAGAGGGTATTTCCAGTTTCGCTGAGTCCATAATGAAAATACAGCATAGTCATACAAAGCAAACAAACAAAAGAGCCAGTGGGGGCAGTTTGAGAAATAAATATGAAAAATTTTACTCACACCTAAAGTTACTATAGAAAATATAAGTAGCACAGGCAGGGATGTAGTTCAGTTGGTTGTGTGCTTGCCTAGTTGGTTTCATTTCCAACACTATATTAACTGGCTGTGGTGGCACAATCCTATTATCTTCACATTTTTTAAGGTGGAGACAGGAAGAACAAAAGTTGAAGGTCGTCCTTGGTGAGTTTGAGGCCAGCCTGGGCTAAGTGAGCCCCTGCCTTAAAAACAAAGCATAGAAGATATATTAAATACCAGCAATCCTCACTGATTGAAATCAGAGAGTCTGTCCATGAACTTAGGCAATTTATGGCAAAAGACAGTTACCATGTACTTAAAGACCAAGAGTTCACCACTAGGTGGGAAAGACAGGTTTGCAGGTCACAACAATGAAAACTCAGAAGTGTGCTGGGGCTCACTTAAATAATAAAGGCCCATGCAGGGACTTGCAACAGCTGCGGTTACCTGCTCCAGATCTAAACACGGTCAAGCCAGGAAAAAAAAAATCCTGATGTAGGATGTCCTTCTGTATGTTGTGACTATGTGTTTCTCTTATTGGTTGATGAATAAAGCTGTTTCAGCCAGTGACCAGGCAGAATACATCTAGGTGGGAAATCTGAACAGTAGCCACCAGGGGAGATGTGAGGTAACAAGCTACAAGCCCACGAGCCTCGTGGTAAAATATAAACTAATAAAAATAGGTTGATTTATAAGAGAGAGCTAGCCAGAAAGAAGCCTAAACTACTGGCCAAAAACAATTGTAACTGCTAACAAGCCTCAAAGTGGTTATTTCATAAGCAGCTTTGGGGACCTGGTGGGCAGAGAGAAATCGGTCCTGGGAGACTGTGGGATGAAGAAGAGCCTTCTGGCTACAAAATCCAGAACGGGTGGAGGAGGCACTTATGAGGCCCTGCTCCTAGCTGAGGAGCTATTGCAATTGATAGCTATGTGGGGGAGGTAGGCATTTTTCTTTGGGGGCGTTAAAAGGACTCAGCTATAAAAAAAATGGGAGAAATTAAAAAAATATGGTGCTGGAAGGAAATGTTGAGGGAGCAGGTGATACAGGTTTAGTATGGATGGATATGACCAAAATATATAGTAGACATGATAAAATTCTCAAAGAATAAGGTAGTATATTAAATAATATATTTAAAGAAGATAAAGATGGAAAGAAAGAAATGGAAAGAGCTGAGAAAAACACTTGCTTATTGAACTGGATATCTATTTTATAAACCTCTGAATATAAGTATTTAAAAATAAAAAAATCAAATTTCAATAAATACTTAAAATACTTATCGTACAGGGACTTTCTGTGACAATACAGTTAACTAGGAACTCAATAATAAATAATTAAAAGCAAACTAATGTATTCATTTGGAAAGCACAAAAGAAACTTCAAAACTGCATGAAAAACTGTGTTGGAAAACTAGGATATGTTATGGATAGCAATAAATAAAACATCACGTGTGGAAACTTAGTGAGTATAAGCAAGGCATTCCTGGAGGGAAACTGTACCTTCGGTACATCTGTCTGTAAAGTAAGAGCAACCACGAGTGGCTTAAGTTAAGCATTCAACCCCAGGGGTTAGAAAACAAATCAGAAGGCTGGGCTGAGGCTGGGCTGACTCCTGGGCATGAAGCCCTGGGCTCATTCCCTGGCACTGTCCCCTTCAATAAAAATAATAATAATAATAAAAGGGGGAGATTAAATAGGAAAATGGCTTAGTTAAAGACAACAGCAAAGAGTAAGGCTATAGAAATAAAGAAGTAAGCTAGCTGGGTGGCGGTGACGCACACCTTTAATCCCAGCACTCAGGAGGCAGAGGCAGGTGGATCTCT
>LOJH01033146.1:0-15562 GCA_001685095.1 Ellobius talpinus | reverse complement strand
AAGATAGTCATCAGTCTGACTATGGGACAAGACCAGTTCAGGTACCCTCTCCTCCACTGCCCAGGGTGCTAGCTGGAGTCATCCCCATGGAGTACTGGGAACCCCTCTAGAGCCAAACTTCTTGCCAACCCCAAAATGCCTACCTTAATTATGAGATCTCCTTCCCTGCTCCTATATCTGTCCTTCCTCCATCTCAACCATCCCACTTCCCCAAGCTCTCCCCAACCCTCCCCTTCTCCCTTCTCTCCCCCCTCCCCTTTCCCCTAGCCCACATACATAATGTACAGAAAAAGAAAAATATAGTTTAAAAAAGTTTAACCTTATTGACAAGGAAAATTTTGTTTAACTAATATATACCAACACCAAAAAGGTACTTTATTATAGACAACATAGAGGTTTATGGCAGAATTAGGGAAGACATCAACAATTCTGTGTTTTTATCAAAAGAAGAAGCATAAGACTAAGAATGAAAATTATAAATGTATAGACAAATATGCTAAACTAATCAAGATACAAACTCAAAAAATCCAGAGTATGAACTCATAAATTTTATGTCATGAGTGTAATAGGTGTCATGACATGCCTATTATGTGGTGTGCTTTTGTAGATGTGTGTTCATTTTATGTGTTTGGGTACATGTGTATGTGTGTGTGTATGTGTGTGTGTGTGTGTGTGTGTGTGTGTGTACTCATGCCCATATAGAGATGGGAAATTGTTTCTAGGTGTTTTCCTCCATCACTATTTAGGAGGGGTATGGTCCTACAATTAAAAGATTTTTCCTAGTCTAGCTAATCAGCTTTCCCAGCTGATTCCTGTGTCTACCTCTGGGGTGCTGGGGTTGTAGTCAGAAGCAACACCTAGTTTGCTTTTACATGAGTCTAGAATCAAGACATGCTTGTGGGACAATCTCTTTATCCTTTGAACCAGCTCCTCTGTCCTTAAGTATATTTTCAGTTTACTTGTCTGTGAATATTGGCATTGCTCAAACATCTCTTCTGTTTCACTGATTATCCTAATTAGTATTAGCATCCCAGTGTCTTCCACATGTCACAGAATGAAGGAAAGTTGATAAAAGTTAGTTTCTCAGCTAATTCAGATCATTAATATGATCCTACTTCTCCTGCACAGCCTCAAAGCAAGTTTAAAAAAAAACACAACAACAAAATAACCTCACACAGTCTGTGAAGGGTCAACAGGAGAAATGAAGACATTCAAAATGAAATGTAAAGTGAAGAGAAAAGAAGAGACAGGTGCACAGAGTTGAATAATGTTTGTCCGGCTCAGTCAGAATGTGTTTTCGGAACTGTCACTGCATAGACAGTAGCAACGACCAGGTCCAGAAGATTTCCCTTCAATCAGCAGTCAGAGAAAAGCCTTTGGATAGTGCACATGAAATCTTAAAGAAATAGTGGCCATCTGGGGATATGTAGTGTTTAAATGTGCTTCATATGGGATTTCTAAGTTCTGTTTAAAAGATTAATTCGAAGGGGGAAACGTGAGAAATGACACTAAAGAAATAATAAATATTCATATGAAATTGACAAAAATGCTGGCAAGAAAGAATACTAACTTACATTTCAGCTTTTCGCTGAAAAAGAAGTGGGTTTTCTGGGGCTGGAGAGATGACTCATAGTTAAGAACACTGGCTCCTTTTGCAGAGGACCTGGGTTCCCTTTTCAAAGTCCGTGTCTGGGTGCTTTCAACCATTTGTAACATTAGCATCAGTGGATCTCATGCCCACTTCTGGCTTCCAAGAATACACACACAAGTGGCATACACACATACACACACACACATGAAACATACAAATGGATAAAACTAAACCTTAACACTTTCCGAATAGTTTTTCTAAATGAATATTTTCTAACTAAAATTTTAGTCTCCTCAAACTGAACATAAGATTATAGAGATCACCTTGTCCTTTTTATTTATGTAAGTACAGATGGATCTATATAGCAACACAGGAAAATAAAAAGAAAAATATTACCAATGTACTTATGGAAAGTTATAGTGATATCTATGTTTTTAGCTTTTAAAAAATCAGTCTAAAAAGGCAGTATTATCTGAGAACACAGATGCAAGATAGCGTGGAAATTTTAGAGGATAGCTTTGTGATATTCTTCAGGACTCTATGGAAGGTTTGAACAGGACACCTTCAAAACAGCGCTCCACCAGAAGGGATCCTGGTCAGCAGACCACAGAGCTGAGTTTCCATGTTTCTTATGCCACTGTTCCTACAAGCAAGCTAATGAAATCCTCAAAGACCACTAAGAGATAAAGAAGAAATTGTGCCATATATGCAGAATGGGATTTCATTTAGCCATAGCTAAAAGTGAAATCATGACATTCACAGGAAATTGAAGGAACATATTATGCTTTCTGTCATGTGAGGGAGTAGATTTTACATACTACCACATTCACAAATGACAATGACATGGAAACAGAAATGAAACTACTTGACCAAGAAAAATCGATAAGTGAATGGGGAAACAGATGAGAGGATAATGGGGGTAAATATGAGCAAAGTGATGGCTATTTAGGATTGTCCATTTCAGGGAAGAACCGGCTGAGAAGAGAGTCTCAGGGTAAGATTGTGTATATCATTTGACCTGTGGGAATGTTTGTGTGAGATTGCCTTGAGTGCCTTAAGTGATAAGAGAAGACTTTGCCTGAGAGAAGGTGGTTTTAGGCCCTAGACTGTAGAAGAGCAAAGTAGCTTACATACACATGCATCTTGTTCTCTTGGTTCCTGGCTGTGGATATGAGGTGATGCTCCAAATCCTTGTCACCTTGCTTTCCCAGAATATAGCCTGAAATTGAGAGTGCAAAGAAACCCTTTCTCACCCAAGTTGATTTTTTGTCAAATGATTTTATCAGCACAGTGGAAAGGAAATAAACAAAATGAAAATGTCATAATGAAATTTGTGTTTTTCATAAGGTATATCATCAATTAATATTATACAAAGTCACAAGCAGAAGACAATCAGGAGGAGAAAGAAATATTGTTACAAAAAGAAACTGTTTCAAATATTGATATGCCACTTAATAAAAAATCAAATAATAAATATACCACAACAAATAAGTTTATTCTCAATATATTGGTGATGTGAACTACAGACAATCAATTCCATCATTTACTTGACAACATTAGAAACCAAGCAGAAAAGTAAACAGGCTGAACACACTGATTTCTGACCATATCTTCACCATGTGTGGAAACTGATTGCATTGGTGTGTTTAAAGACGTTTTGGTTAGTCAGTAGTTACCCACTACTCAATACTGACATAGAGAGGACACTTGGAAGCCTAAAGAAAAGAAAAAGGAAAAACCCACATGGAAGAGTCCTCAATGGGAGCACATTGGTATTAACACAGTTCAAAAATAAATTAAAAACAATAGTGAGTAGATAATATTATCCTGCAGTACCTTGGTAGAAGGCTAGAATCCAGAATCACCACCTAAATACTTTGTTGCAAAGCTAAAATATTAACTAAGAAAAAATAGTGTATGATCACCTAATAGTGTAATTAAAACTAACAGAGCCATAGGGTCTTAGAGCATTTCACAAAGAGCATAAAAATCCACAGAGTAAGAGATTCAGAATTTTAATAGAAATAGAGGCAAAAGAAAAAAGAAACGTGATTAAGAACAAATTCAACTCCTGATTGAAAAAAAATATCAAAATATTTTAAAAAATACTAAGCACTCAGAAGATAAATAGGATGTATTTTTAAAAATTTATTTACTGACACATTTTAGTGAAACCAGCGACTGCTAAGACACTTTGAAACCCACAAGAGGAAAGCTAATGGAACTTCGCCAAGATCAAATATTAGCTTCTCTCTGGAAAGAGTAACGAGACTGCAGAGTGTACTGGAATAAAATGTCCACAGAGAAAAACAGTCAGTAACAAAGTCTGTATCAAGAAAATTATTCTCTAAAATGGAGATAAGATAATGAAGTTTTTAGATAGATGAAGCTTAAGACAATTTGCTCTTATCAAGTATCTAAAAATGATATTGACAGGGGAACTCTAAGATAAAAAGGTCCACACTAGATGGTGAGGGACACTGAAGAGACGAATGACAAAACACACAGGTGATCTCATGGTAAATTGAAAAAGACAGTGCAAATGGAGATTTGTTTTATCATTTTTTTCCATTCACTATCAGATAATAGTTATAAGTGACAATAAAGCATGTTTATTTTAGAGTATGTGTTTTATAAAAGTTTAATTATGCATAAAATAATAAAATAAAAAATATAGATGATAATGAAAAAGTTTCCCGGCCAACATAGACTTATCTTAAAGGAACATTTAAGGGACACAGATGCATGCATAATATTTTACTTAATTAACAAAGGCTGAAAATGTTGCATGGAAAACATATGCTAATGAAATGATATCACTGAAGTGAGAAGGGACTGAATGCTTCTGAAAGGGTAGTATTTGATACATGCAAACCAACAGCAAAAAGACACAAACCAAGCTACCTTAGTCATTGTAAACATAGTGGTCCAAGAATTTCACCAACTGACAGATTATTATACATAAAAGTAACTCAAAGATCAAGCATGCCGGCATTACAACATGTCCTTTCTTTAGAGAGAATAAAGTATTTCTCCACTGAAGCCAAATTCTTAAGATAGTAATATTCATTAGTATCAAATATTTAAAGTGTATTAAAAATAATTTTGTCAAATAAAAATGAAGAATCTTGTTCACACCTGACATGGAGACTGCAGAAGTTTTTTTCATAATGAAACATTAGCAATTATTGCATCCAAAAAAGAGAGATTGTTTGCATCTAACTCTAACAGATTCTCAAAATTTATAATCTTAACTTGACCAAATTTTGATCAGTTGTTACCGCTATGTATTCTAGAGGGGATATCTTGTTATCTGTCCCTGGTGAGGTTCATGGAATGTTACTCTGTCTTCTTGCCATGTTCCCTACTCGGTGACTTCCCAGCAGATGTATACTATTGACAGTTTTTCAGACAGACAAAGAGAAAACAAAACATCTTTATCATGGTTTCTGTACTTTGTATCTAGTGTCTTTAAGTGTCTTTTGTACTTTTTAATAAAGCTAAAAGCACCACCCCCTTGCATTTATAGTCAGTAAGTCATTTAAGGAAGGTATTATGCTATGAAACCTGATGAAAATTAGATCTGTATTCCCATGATAACCAAGAAGAAAGAAGCACATTTTTGGCATTTAAAGCTTCCCAGTGCCCAAGAGCACAGACCAAAATGTTAGCATGCAACTTCCGTGCCTTCTAGAGACTCCCTTTATCAGTAACCACTAATTTTGAAAATATTATTTCCCTCTGGAAATTCATCTTCCTTGTGCATCATTGCTTTGATGATGTATGTCTAAAACGTTCAGGATATTGCTTTATGCCAGGAAATTCTCAAGAGAAGAGATATTGTTTCATCAAATAAATTTTGTAATTTTGGAAACAGATACATTTTGCCAATCTATTGAGTGTTTCTGCGTATGACTGATTTGCACCTGTGTGAAATGATCATTAAGGCAGCATGCATTCTGAGAGAATTACAGAGTATGCTTCCCTTATAATGATGTTACATTCATTTATTTATATACAAAACTCACTTAGAACAATGTCCTTGTAACAAGGAGCACAGGACATGAATTTCTGTATCTCCCTAGTGACATGTAAACCAACAGTTAGGAAGAGAGTTTGGTATCTTATAATATCAGGAATATTCTTAGTCTATAGGAGACAGCCAAAAAATGTAACAGTCATGTTAGTACATTATTTATCACAAATAAAACAGCACACATTAATACATTGTGACATTTACTTATATGGTTGTAATCTTCTTTACATTAAACAACAATCACCTGCAGTTTAAAAAGAAAAAAGAAAAGAAAGGATGAAAGTGAACTTCCTTTTAATTTTTGTAATTGTGTATTTTTATGTTTCGATCGTCCTCAGAGTTCAATGGAATTTTTGTGATGACAATTACTAAAAGTAACAATTTGTCTAACAAAACTAACAAAAAGTTAGTATCTTAACTGTTGGGATGTACAGTAAACCTAGAACAGCCAAGGTATTTTGTAGTCCATATGCATCAGAGATGTCAACCCAGTTCATTGATCCTTAGATTTTCAGATGCAATTTTGCCTCAACACTGTTCCACATGGATTGATAAGCATCCATCTCAATATTTCAGCTAATAAAAACAGATTGATTTGAGAAAGAATGGTGGCTCAGATATGGAAGGTTTATTGACTTTTCATTTATTTATTTATTGTACTTTTGAGATTCTCTCATCATTCAATGTCTTCTTTTCTTTATTCTACATTGGTAAAATTTTCTCCAAAGCCATATATGGCAGACTTTAAATGCAGGAGGGTACAGGACTCTGGGAGAATGTAGATTACAGACTATTAGGTTGACAATATCAGATGCCACACCATGCACCTGTATTATTTAAGGCCTCTAGATGTGTTACTCTTGAGTATTTGTTGCTGTTCAGGTTTCTCAATACTTTTCAGTGTGTGTGTGTGTGTGTGTGTATTACTCAGAATCACCTTCTACTCTGTATTTTCTTTTCTGGATTCTCCTACATATTTAATGTGTAGAATGTATAGAATCTTTGGTTTTACATTTATATAGCAGTATTTACCTGTCATCTCTGATCTACTTAGTTTGCTCTGTATCCTGGAGATGTAAGCTATAATGGCCATTGGCAGGATCTATGTCATTTTCTGGCACACAACTTGCTTAAATTGTTTGAGACACTAGCAAGATACAAGAATAGAAAAAGAAAAATCAGGGTTTCAATTCCACTGATTCTCCTAATAGTAGAGATACCATATGCTCATCATGTTCTTCCTCATAGAAAAACTGCTTCTGAAGGTGACTGTATCTTTACTGACAAACTTACCCTCTGATGATAAAAGCATTCTGTCAGTATTTTTCTTATGAACTTAAATAAAGTGTTTTTCAAAAGACTATTTTATTAAATACCTGATGCTATTATAATTCTATTATCTTGGTTGAACCTTTGAAACATTTAATGGCCACCTATAAAATAAGCTAAAAAAATGAAAGAGTTGATTGTGGACAGCTGTGTAGAATACAACTCTCTTTTGAATACATAGAGGAAACAAAAGTGGTATAATTATATTAAGGGATAAACAACAAAATATTTTCTATTTCAATGAAATGTGAAGCTGTTGGAATATCATTTACCAAAAATCCCTACTATTTATTTCACACTTTCATCAGAAAAGGATCTTTCACTTGAATGAAAGGAGTTGAAACTAGTAAGAGATGGGATGAGGAAGTGTCAGGGTCCAGTCTCAATGGGTTCATACATTCCAGGGTAGAGGCATGTGTATTGGATAAATTATGTAGGATAAACAGAGATACAAAAGAAATACAAAGACATAGGGGAAGAACAGGAGGGTAATCCACTGAATATTGAATGCTGAATAAATCCACGTCTATTTTCCATATGATTATAAACCCCAATCCAAAAGGGGGAACAAAGCAAAAGACAGCTTTAACACAACACAAAGAACAACCAGGACAATACTTGCTTCGATTCTTGAGACATCAAGCCACTATTTCCTGGGTTAAGCATTCAGATGTTTTGGGTAGGATATGTAGTGAATAAAACTTAGATCAAGTATTCTGTAGACAGCCACTCCCTGAGTCAAATCTCCTGGTTTTAAATGAAGAAGCAGGAATAGGAATGAATTCTCTAAACTTTGGTCAAGGTACAACAGATACACCTCTTTGGGCCATCTTAATCAAAATACCAAGTAACCACACCAAAGGTCAAGATATCTTGTTTGTAGCCACACCTTAAGACAGTTCTGTTGTCAATAACTTTGAACAGCAAGAGTAGGCTCAAAATCTCTGACCTTTAGTCAAGTAGGAGCAGACCCACATCTGTGGGCCCCCAAAGAGAAGCTGAAAATTAAGGGATGTTCTTGCGTTTGTGTATAACCTTCTCTGCTGATGGTAACCAGAATATTAATAGGAACTGGTAGATAGACTACATTGTATTCATTTTCTGTTCCTCCGCTTTTGAAGCTAAATGCTAAGTTATATACTATCCCAAAAGAAAACATATTCACTTGTAAAAAAAATCTTCCCACTCTCTTTGTTGTTAGCCACAATTCCCACTGATATTTAAAGGAGGCTTGCAAAGTTTGTTACTGAAATATCCAGTTGGTGGTGGGTTGGACAGAATGGATTGTTGATTGTGTACTTCTCCTAAATGCTCATCCAGTATGGGAACATTAGATGAAGTCTTCTATGGAAAAAGTTTACAATGAAAAACATAGGTGAAAACTGAATGGCTATTGGAGCATGTATTTAGTTACTTAATTTGATTGAGGAGTGTGACTGTATCAGCCTGCGACTGCAGAAGATTTTTTTATCATATACAGCAATGGAACTATAAATATGGCCTATAAACTAATGTTAATCATTGAGGTACTTATCCTTGGCTTAGCTTGGATTAGGATCAGTAAATAAACATTTGGAAGCATGGTCATTCTTTATTACTTAAGCCTCTATCTCTTTAAAATGTGTCAATTGGCTTGACAGATTACAAAAAAATGATGCTCATGAATGCATTGCTGAAGATGCTGTACCTAAAACATCCCCATTCCTTGGCAAATCCACAGTAAGATCCGTTTCAACTTCTTTTCTCTGCTGTGGACACTGGAGCTGATCCAAGGCTTGTGTACGTTCCCGTTTTACTGCAGAGGGATCAAAAATGTGTGATGTGCAGCCAACACAAATTACTGCAGTGAGCTTTAGTTAGCTCACTTATTTCTTTGAATTTCATTTTTCTGGGAATATAGTTTATGAATCAAATAAGAATATCTCTCTAATGTGGAAAAGTTTCTGAGTACCAAAATGAGAATATTTTCAGGCATAAAAGACAAAGGGTTGTTACATAAGGTGGCCAAATGTAGTGAAAGTTTCGTGAATCATAGAGGCTTAGAAGTTCTGGTTCAAAATGTCTTTTTTAAAATTTTTTATTGATTATTATTGACCTCTACATTCTCTGCTCCCCTTCCTTTGGTTTTAATCTTAAGGCTTTTTTTTTTAAAAAAAAGCCTAGCATATTTTTTTAAATATTGTGACTTAATTCTAGGACCTCAGATAGTCTATCAAGTATTTTAAAGTATTTATTTTTCTAAGCTAAATATAGACAGTCTTACATCAGAAAGTTGTTATACTTTTCTGCAATAAATCATTCAGTGGTCAGTATATGTGAATTTTGCTCATTGCTTCTACACATAATATGAAATTTCCTTTGGGAAAAACCTAATATTTCACTAAGCATTGTGAATTTGGGGTGGAATTCTTGGGGGAAATGAGTGTATTAAAATGTTACTCTAGAATAATGCCACCAAAAAAAGATATGAACAGAAGAAAATAGTGTTAAGATCCAAAGCCAACCATGGCATAAAACAAATTATGAAAGCTTCAAGGTCTGGTTAAGAAAATTCAATGGCCAACAAGAGATCTGTGTCTATGGAGTGTGTATGTACTATCTGTGGCATTCACAGACTTAGACTGAAATTTTGTATTATTTATTAATTGTATCGTATTTGTACACTTCAAATGTGTTAGATATTCATTAGAGATAGTAATAACACTATTTTTAAAATGTGACCATAGAATATAAGTAAGTTGCCATATATAGAACCTTTAAAATTACTATTCTCTTTTTTTATGGGAGTGAGACAAGCAGGAGTCAGGAAGACATATCACATAGACACACACAGTGTGTATTTGACTTTTATGCAAAAGATACAAATTATAAATTGCCAAGAGTTGAAAGAGCTAGCAAATAATAATTTATTATTTGTAACACTTTTCTATACATTGGATTCTATTTTTATCTTGTATTTTTTGATCAGGACAAAAATCATAGTGGAGTGAATGCATTGTGTGTTCCAATGTCCATGAGTTTTCACAATTGCTTTGCTGTGAATCACCTCATGAGGCAAAATGTTGTTTCTCCTGTCTTCTCAAGAATCGCTCAAATTTGCGGCAGCAAGGAGGCCTTTACGAGCCTGAAGCATAGGATTTGCTTGCAGAGCTGTGTACTGGGAAAATGTTGTTTCATTCAGTAGATTAGTCTTCCAGATGTTCAAAACAGTATTAGGCATTGTGTTATATACTGTAGCTATAACACTATAACAAGCCTCCTCTAAAGTGATATTCCAGAAGCAATATAGAGTGTCCATAATAAATATTCAGTGCAACAAATGTCTTAAGATTTTTGATTAGGTGTCACAGTAGCACAAAATAGTTGAACATTTAAGAAAGAATGGTCAATTCCTGAAATACAACTTAAAATGTGAGTAGCAATCCACAAAGCTGAAAGTAATGTCTTTCATTACTTGCATGATTCAAAGTATAATTAAATTAAAGATGAAGTTATGGAGGCTAGAAATAATATGTTTTGTTACAAGCACAATGGATTGATTTTATATCAATTTATATAAGTGAATAAACTTTCTTCATATTGTTAGATAATTTGTTTAATCAGAGTACTTAAGTACAGCAAGTTAATCTATCAAATTATCATTTGGAACATTTAGAGTGTATTGTCATTTCCTTCTTTCAAAAGATTTTTTCAGTTTTAAGTTATAAAAGATAATTGGGGACTACTGAAACACCTTATGGATAAAGAACTTGCTATGGCAAGAATGAGGACCAGAGGACCAATTAACCCTGTTAATGTAGTATGACATGACATCCTATTTGTAATGCCAACATTCAAGAGGCAGACACTGGGTATCCAGTGCACAGTCTGGCTATTTGAACATTAAACTCAACCCTACACAGGCATGTTCACACACATGCCCATGCATCCCATCCATATACAGGCAAGAGTCTATACACATGTGAACAGACATACACAGATCCATGTACACACAACACAGTAAAACACACAGAAACAAACTAAAAATTAAAAGCAAAATTCTATTATACAATAGTTATAAAAGATCAATGAAATTGGGGTTCTGTTTTCTGTTTCTTCTCTATATAAAGGTAGATGTTCTTATTTTTCATATATAAATCATAGTTGATATTTTCTTCATATTCTTTCTAATTAAAACTTTATACTTTGACTATATATGTCATGCATAAGTACACTTATTTCTTAAATCTGCTTACTTTTAAAGAAAGAACAAATTTCAGGTTAAATTATTTTCTATGAAATTCATCTGAAACCTAAGTTCTGGGTGGTTTAAATGATGTATTAGTATATGAAAATAATTTTTATTAATATTCATTTGGATGTAATAAACACTTTTACATTTATCTATGAGATTCTCTTCCATCTCATTATACCTATGGCAACTATTAATCACTGGCCTATGTCTACACAGAGGTATTTGAACTGAGGTCACTAATTTAACCAATTCTCAACTGAAGTTTAAACAATGCACTTTCTACCCTTAAAAAAGAAAGGAAAATTACTATCTCCCAATTATACATAACAATTAAAGACAAGACTGAGAAAAATATTAAGGAATCTATCCATTTCAGAATATGCATGATTTTTATTTAATGGAATAAATTGATTAAAATGTGAGCTTAAATAAAATGCCTTCCTTCTATTCTGGATACATTCTCTTTAAAGCTAGAAGCTGTATTTCACTCAACTTATCCATAATTGATGTGTTGTAAGAGACCATTCTTAGATTCCTACTCTGTCAGTTGAGGGCCGTTTATTTGTTAAGTAATTACACTCCTCACTCTGATGTAATTTGTTTTCTCTGGGCTCAATGACACCTACACTAAATTAGATTGTGCTTTCTCATTCTAAAGTAGAGAGTTGAATAGTTGAGATTACCTTTCTATGTCATTATAGGTAAATTAGACAAATTAAAGATCAAAATTTATTTAGGGTACACAACAAAATTAACACAAACAGGAAGATAGAATACCAGAATTCAGAACTTAAGATGCCCGTAAGCACACTTAGAAGGAAACAATATAGAGTTATTATGTTAGCTCTTTATGTTACACAAAATAAAATTTTGGCAAGGTAGAACTTACAAGTTTCCTAATTTTTAATTGCAAAATAATCAAATGTTTATTTTTTCTTGATGATGAGTGTAAGATATTAAATGCTGTAAAGATTGTATTTGCTTATTTTCATGTTGTCAAACTTAAAATTTATCTTATGATTACTTGTGTACTTTTTGTTTTAGCACCATGATCTTCATGCTAATCATTATTTTGATATATCAAAGAAGTGCTTCAATCCTGTGTTCCCGATATAAAAATTTGAGTATTTCAGAATTTTGTGCACCATGTTATTATGAAATCCTAAATAATCTTAGCTTCTGTTTCCAAAATGTTTCTGAATAAAGATGTAACACTGTCACCACAGAGACTCATAACAAGTAGTAGCTAAAACAAGCATGACCAGATAAACCCCTTTTAGTTTATTTGATACTTAACTGTCCATTGATGGGTTTAACGAGCCATCTTGATTTGAAAGAATAATATATGATCATTTTGGACAGAAAGTACCAGAAATATTTAAGAAAATGCAAATCTTTAATTAATTTGAGTAAAGTGCCTCAGTTTACTATACACTCTTTGTCTTGGTGTACACATTGCACTGAAGAGTGAGAAGTGTGCAGTTGACAGGGGTATTGTGGCAGCATCAACTCTGTCTCATCATTCCTTGATGTGTTCGCAGTTCTTAAAACTTTCTTTAGGACTGGAATCTAATCAACACAATAGGTCCACCATTAGTTATAATTAACCAACGATGTAGGAGGGTAAGTTAGAAAAGACCCAACACATTGCCAACATTTAAGGCTAAAATAAATAAGGAAATTTTAAATATTGGAACATTAATAGTTTTGAAAAGTGTTTTGTTTATAGTAGAATTTAATATTAGATGTCTTTGAGTTTGATTAGTAGTATTTTGCTAACAATATATAGTAAGAAAGTAACATTTCCATAAACCCAGCTTTTCTGTTAGAGTCATCTTGGTAGAGATTGTCTCACTCCCATATAATAAAAAGAGCAGACATACAGCTCTTGCTGCCCACTTACATATTGTGTGTTGATAAGTAGAGTAAAACATTGGATGCACTAATAAAATTCATTATAATACTTAAAAATAGCCATGACCTTTTAAAAAATTGTAAGCATGATTATTTCACCACATACCAATACTATACTGATTTTCCCATATACAGTGTTCCTTCATATTAATAAGATTTTGTTTTTAATGCTAACTTTGCATATATTTTATTTTTTTCATGTTACTCAAAATTCTGAGTCATACCTCTCTGCCATATAAGAACAAGTAGCTGGTATGGTAACTCACATCTATAATCACACTGAATCAGGAAGATGTAAAAGTGATTTCTAGACCAGCTTGGCCTACAGAGAAATCCTTGTTTAGTAAAACCAGAGTGCATATTTTGTCATAAATTATAATATTTGCTTGCTTATTTCATATATTATCATGACTATCATATCAGATGATAGAAAGAACTGTACATTGATAAGGTTTTATTCTATCGTGATTTTTGTGGCATAATAGTAATTATAAAAAATTTAAAATGTCTACCTGAATTATTTAATGTAGTCTCTAAATTATAGCTATGCAATTGGATGGATAGCCCTTAGGGTGGGTAACATGTTTCTCTGGAAAAAATAAATCATGCCAAAAAGTGAAACATACAGAAAATCGGAATGTATGTCCAATGTCAAAAGTTGTACTAGATGCTTTATTTCCTCAGTTATAAATGTAGTCATATAAAGATCTGTTTTGCATACATTTGTGAGCATTCTACTAATGAGAAATTGGTCTTTTATGCATCTTGCTTTTCCCTGTAATTCTTTATGTGCTATGATTTAAATGTTAGAATTGATCATACATTCATCCTGAAAAAATAGTTCCTTACTGACTCTCAGTATGACCACAAGGAAAGATAGGGGATTTTTTGCAACAGTGACAGTAAAATATGTCATATTTTTAGGACTTCTTATTCATATTAGATGACAAGGAATCTCAAGAATGAAAACAAGATATAAGTCAAAACCTCTGCAGTAATTTATTATTATTATTATTATTATCATTATCATTATCATTATCATTAGTATTAGTATTAGTACTAGTACTAGTATTAGTATTAGTACTAGTACTAGTACTAGTACTAGTATTAGTATTAGTATTAGTACTAGTATTACTACTACTACTACTATATTTATGTTTATGTTTATGTTTATGTTTATGTCTATGTCTATGTCTATGTCTATATTTATATTTATATTTATTAATATTATTTATATTATTATTTATAATTATTGCCAAACCACTAGTGAATAATTCTGGGCCCGGCTAAAATGGACTAACTTGTAGATGAGTAGAGCAGAAAATTTCTCAAAGAACAACTATAATCTTGTTTTTTTAAAAAAATAAATCAAAACCAAAAATGAATACTTAATGGCATTGGAAAGCCAAGACAACCAGGATGTGAGGAAACAGGAAACCATAAAAAGGGAAGCTCATTAAAGAGAGTTAAACAGCTGTGTGCTTCCCACCTTGGGCCAATTGGTAACACTGGTGTTGTGCTGGGCAAGCAGCCAAGTTATTCTGCAAACGCAGCTAAACTTCAGAGGAGCTAGTCAGGAAAAGATTGAAGACCCCAGGACTTGCAGTACATCAGGGCCTGAAAGCTCAGACACAGGGAACCATAATGTTCTGAGCCCAAGACCATGCCCTTATTTGTAGATTTTTGAAAAGGTCAAGTCAAAATACACTTTGGGAAGGGGATGTAGTTCACGAAGTATCACACTTCCCTAACACACAAAAGTCCTGATTTGATGCCCAGTACCATATAAAACCAGATGTGCTAATACATACCTGTAACTTCTGCTCTCCGTAGGTAGTATCAGAAGGTCAAGGACATTTGCTATTACACACTGAGTTTAAAGCCAGTCTGGGCTACAAAAATCTTTGTCTCAATAAAAGCAGGACCTAATGAAGAAGCTAGAGAAATCACATGCATTCCCAAACACTTATACTCAAGAAACACGGAGTATAAATTCAAAACCATGAATCTAAAAGTCATGATTCTAAATTCAACATTAAAAAAGTAAACCAGGAAAATATCTCAGCTGCCAAATATCTTAAAAGAACTCAAGCAGTTTATTAGTTATTTGCCTTTTGAAAGTTAAAGTTGCCATAAGATTTCATTAAATGCCAATTTCAGGAAATGTTGAGAAAATAACAGGATTTTTTTTTTAGGAAAAAAGCTTCGAACTTTTCAGAGTGTGTAATTGGCATGCCTACTCCACAAACCTACCTGGTAGTTACTCCTGAAGATTGTCATATCCATTTGTTATAATCTAATTACTTTGGTCCTAGTTGTAAAACATGCTCAACAAAGAATGTGTGTGTGTGAGAGAGAGAGAGAGGGGTGGGGAGGCAAATAGAAGATAGATAGATGATAGATAGATAGAGAGAGATAGATAAATAGATAGATAGATAGATAGATAGATAGATAGATA
>LOJH01033145.1:3661-16357 GCA_001685095.1 Ellobius talpinus | reverse complement strand
GTGTGTGTGTGTGTGTCTGCAGTACCCACAAAGGCCAGATGAGGATGTCAGATCTCCTGGAGTTACAGGTGGTTATGGGTTACTCTACACTGGGAAACAAACACAGGTCATTTTCAAGAAGAGTACGGGTTAACATGCTAACAGTACATCTGTCCAGGCCAGGCCTCTATTTTTTGTTGTCTTTTCTTTCTTCCCTTCCCATTCTGGCAGCTACAATGTCAATAGAAGCAACTATATGGTGCACAGATTGAGTCATGTAATATCTCACATTTTATCGATCTCCTACTTGCAAGATCAACTCCAAACTCTTTAGCTTGCCTTTCAAAGGATCTCAATAAGCAATCTCTGTATTCACACTTTCTTAGTATCCTTAGCAAATCTTACTCTTAAAAAATTTACGTTTCTGTTTAAAAATCAAAATATTTTTGCTTGAACCTTAACTGTGCTAAAACAGAATTGTTAATTCCCACCATATCCTCCATCTCTCTCTTCTCTCCTGCTGCAACTGCTAATCTTGCTCAGGTTCTAGAATCACCTAGAATGCAAACCTGTGGGCATACCTGTGAGAGAATATCTGTATTAAGTTGATAGTGGTGCGAAGGCATGTCTTAAGTGTGGGTGGTATCATGCTGTGGCCTGAAGCTCTAGAATGACGAAAAGAGAGACAGTGAACTGAGAACCAACACTGACCTCCTGCTTCCTCATGGCAGTTCATGTAACCTCTGGTCTCCAGCTGCAACCATGCTGTTCTTTGCCAGGATGGACTTGACCCTCCAACTGTTAATCAAAATAAACCCCGTTTGGGCTGCTTTTGTCAGGCATTTTGCCATGGCAACATGACAAGTGACCAGAAAACATTTTAGCAAATGTCACTATTTGTAACTTTTATAATTAGTCTTGATTCCTTTCTTTTCCTCACAGTCTGAGATTATATCACTGTGCCCTACCAACTTTTGTTTAAAAGACCCCCACCTCTGGAGTTCAAAAACTGCCCTATAGGTTGTAAAGGGATCTTAGGGCTCTCTGATCTCCTGTATGAGTATTCTCTCTCTCTCTCTCTCTCTCTCTCTCTCTCTCTCTCCTATAATATCCAGTCAAATGCCTGTCCAACCTGCATTGACACAGTCTGGAGAGACAAGATTTACTTCTTAGCTCTGCCACGCCATCACAAAGCATAAATTTCACATCACAATCATACAAAAGAGCAGCATTGCTAATACTAAACGACATTTTAGACACTGCAATAAACTAATTAACTCTCTTAAGTGAGTCTATTTGAATAAAAACTTTATCCTCAAGTTTCTTACAATTTCTTTGTCAAGTCCTCTAAATTTGATTTTTATTGATATTTTTAAAATCAATTCATGTAACATCAAACCTATAAAAGGTTCATCACAGACCAAATACCGCTCTAACCTTGTAAGCTTTCACAGTAAAAACTGTCTTTTTTATTTATACAAGTTTGGGAAAGATACAAATATAATCATAACCCCCAAGGCAAAATTTTATGGCAGTTTTGAGAACTCTTCACTATAAAACTACTCAAGCCTACAAGCATAAAAGTTCCCAATAAAATTTGTTTTAGATACTGGCAATAAAACATTCTTTGCTTGCTCTTAACTCCGAAGTTTGAACTCACAGCTGTCCAGATGCCAAAGATATATTTCAAATCTCCCAGCCACAGATTCATCAATTTTTAATAATCCTCAATTGAGACACATTGTTATATATTAAATATTATTAATATTTACTGTGCAATAGACATATGCTCATGTCAGCAAAAATTAAAAAGTGCGTTCATACTGGAGAAGTCGCAGTGCTGTAGAAATCACTAAGGCATCTAAAATAACGGTATTCTCTGGTAAAAATAATGTGTGATTCCATCTGAGAATTCTTGTGAATTTTTGTACCTGACTGTTTCATGATTGAAATTGAAATAATAAAGAAGAAAGTGTGCAAGTAAGCATATAAGCGATTCGTGCTGGGAAGTCTTGGGAAAGGTCCGTATTTAGCACTGAGTGCTTTTCCATGGCTCATTCCCACCCCATTCTAATCAGTACTCTGGGCAGACACCACTGTAGGCACCATTGTGTTCCAAGAAAACCAGAAGCCTCCTGGCGCTGGACTCTAGAGAGCTTAACCAGCATGTTGCCATCAGACCTGAGATCCTGACACTAGCTGACTCCATCCATTGCTCTGGCTTCCTTTTCTCTGCACTCCATAGAATGAAGCCCGGATTTCTTCCTGTGGCATCTTTACCCTTCCTTTGTGGAGCTGAAGCTCAGCTCAGCTCTAGACTGAAAATTTCCCTTATCCAATCCCGGGCTTATGTACTGTCACTGTGACTGATAGAAAAGGGGTTGTGGGGAGACATGCAAAAGCTTGGCATCTTGCTGGTTTATGTTTTAATTGTAGCAGGGTCACTTTCTTTTTTAATTTTTAAATTTATTTTTCTTAAGAAAACTATCTTTTCTCATTTTACATGACAATCCCAGTACCGACTCCCTCCCCTCCTTTCTTTCCCTCCACCTTTTCCCCTACCCCACCACGCATCCACTCTCAGAGTGGCTAATTGCTCTAGTTCAGCAAGTTCACCTTTATTCAAGGGGTGATTTCCTCATTTATAAACTGGAATGACTTAATTCCTATTGCCTCCTTGCTGGAGTCTCTTTACTAAGGTTCTTTTGAACCCATTGAAGGATGTTCTTGATGTCACTATAAGTAACCTCTTCAGCATAATTTAGATTCAGGAGAAGCAAACATTGAGACAAGAGTCCCGTACTAGTGACTCACTAAATAAGAGTTAAGAAGAGAGAGTCCTGTAGGAAAACAGCCAAGACAGGATTAGAGAAGACAAGATAAGGTCCAATTTCATGCAGAATCAATAATTAATAATATATATTGTTCATTCTATAGCATGCATATTATATCTATTATTCGGTTTTGAATGCCATGAGATATTAATTATTTCTGTGAGAAGTTGTCTTTCTAGCCAAGCTCTGATAGTTATCCTGTAGTTTCTCCTGGTTACAGTACATAGACTATAGAAATGTGGATTAAACAATTGTGTTCACAGTAAGCCTTGCCGTCAAGCAAAAGCTTTTGGTGAAATTTGAGAGACTTCAAAAGGCATGCATGAAGGTTCAACTACACAGAAGCTGGCATCCCTTATCCTACTCCCCTGTTATTCAGAGTTCACCTGTGCTTGTTCGCTGTTTCTTGTGTGACATTTATCAACCAGAGAGCCATTATTTAAACTATGTCAATTTTTTGTTGAATATATTACGCATTGAAAGTAGACCATGTGGAGCTAGGGAAGTGTCTCAGTGCACAAAAGTTCTGACATGAAATTGTAGGGACCTCAATTCAAATCCTTAGAACCCAGTTAAAAGTCAGGGGAATGTGGCAAGCGTCTGCAATCCCTGCATTTCTGTGGAGAGATGAGAAAGTAGAATATCATCAAACTCATGGGTCAGACAACCTGCATGTGCAGTTGAGAGACAACAGAAGAGGTCCTGCCTCAAGTGAGAAACTGGAGGGAAAAACACCAGAGTTTGTCACGAACATACCTACAACACACACACACACACACACACACACACACACACAGGAAATCCAAGTCTGAACTTTATCCTCAGTTTCAAAGAACTTTTGGTTGTTTTGCATAATAAATAGTTTAAGAAACAAAAGAAACAGAAGTATTATGAAAAAATGCATAAATTATTGTGCTCAAGTGATTAAATGACGTGTCATTGTGAAAATAAAAATGTTAAAATTTGTAGCACATACATGCATTCTACATGCATCAATGAAACACTGACAGAGTTTATATTTTTCTTGAAATTAAAAACAAGTTAAGCAATATGGCTGTGAAGCTAAATATAAGTACAATCCTCTTTCAAAATAGGACTATGAAAATGTTTTCCAATAATTTTTTTAAATTCATTATCCTGTCGCCATTCAGGAACCGAAGAAAGCTGGATTCTGCATCAAGAGTCCCTTGACACCAAACAGTGAAACTGAAGTAAAGGTTAATGATAGTTTAAACCTTTTCCCCTTCCTTGAATTCTTTTACTGTCTAAGTCATTTAACATTCATGGACGTTGGTGAAAATTAATTTTGGTTTTTATATACTTGTTTCAGACATACTTAAACTGAAGTAGTTTGATTATTATACAAAGTATAAGGGTAAGGAATCACAAGGCTTCTCCATTGAGTAGAATTGTTTGCCTTGAGTTTTATTTGCTGGTCTACAGTTGCCTCCAACATGAACGAGGGGGACAGTACATTACTTTAACCTGGGTTCTGGGTTCCAATGTGGTTGTTTGGGTGAAGGAAGGTAATATAATATGTTTAGAAAAAAATTTTTAGTAACTAGAGGCATTATTTTATTTCATATAAACTAACAAAATCTGTTATGAGTTAGTATTTACCCACAATCACTACAAACACTGGAAAGAGATGTTCTGAAGGATGGGTCCCAAATGAATAATAATTACTCAGGTTTCCCTCAGGTCGAAAACGAAACTAAGTCTAGACGTTTTAGGCTCTTTGAACTCATCGTTCCTGAAACCCCAAAAGGTATCATCTTTAAGTAATCCTATAGGAACTTAAGACTTCAAGTAAGAAATTGTAAGTACACTTAACAATGTTTCTACCCACTGTGTGCACACTCAGGTCTTCAAAGTCACCCCTCCTCTACATACACACGTAGTAAAGGAGCTGGTACTAACAGACATATCTTGGAAGTTGATTTACAATGTAGGATATCCATGGTAGGCTTAATAAACATGAAGCCTGCTGATGAAGAAGTCTTCTCAAGGAATCTTCTTGACTGACACATATTACATCCCATCTAGCTATATCTAGCTATAGCCATTTTGTTTTAAATAATGCTAGGATAATCTGTCATTAACATTGACAATTTCATTGATTTATTTGTTCATTTGTCTGCCCGTTATGGTGAATATTTATCATATGTCAGGTACTCCACTGAGTACTGGAAAGAATAGAACAATGCCATACATAAATGTTACCTTAGCACCCTGGAAAATCACACCCTGTGTGCTCTGATGCAGGCTATATACAGCATATATGGCAAAGAGCTCTCTCCATGAGTCACAAAAGGTTTCTTTACTCAACTGACTCTTCAGAATAGGCCTGATATGAGTTGCCATAAGTCATTCTGGAAGGGTAAAGGGAATCTAAAAGATTGGACTGCTCTTTTCTCTTGAATGGATTAGCTCTAATATTGGCTATATTTTTCTCTTTTTAAA
The DNA here is from genome assembly GCA_001685095.1 of Ellobius talpinus. NCBI lineage: Eukaryota > Metazoa > Chordata > Mammalia > Rodentia > Cricetidae > Ellobius > Ellobius talpinus. The sequence continues at coordinate 11,081 of LOJH01033145.1, read as the reverse complement.
TATTTTTCTTTGTTTGTTTGTTTTAAAAAAAACCCTATCTTTTCTCATTTTAGATATCAATCCCAGTTCCCACTCCCTCCCCTCTTCCTGTTCACTCTACATTATCCCCTAACCCCACCCTCCATCCCCTCCTCAGAGAGGGTAAGGCTTCCCTAGGAATGTCAATAAAGTCTAGCAGATTGCTTTGAGGCAGGACCAAAACACTTTCCACTATTCCCAGGCTGCTCAAGTTATTCCTCCAAAGCAAATGGGTTCCAAGATGTCAGTACAAGCAATAGATTGGGAACATGAGGGTGAGGAAGAAGGGAGAGCAGAAGGGGATAAGGAGGGGAGAAGGGGATAGGGGAGGAGAACTTGAGGGAATGGGATAGTCGAGATGGCGGAAGGATAGAAATGGAGAACAAGGAAAGAGATATCTTGATTGAGGGAGCCATTATGGGGCTAGCAAGAAACCTGGCACTAGAGAAATTCTCAGGAATCCACAAGGATGTCCCCAGCTAAGACTCTAAGCAATAGAGGAGAAGGTGCCTGAACTGGCCTTGCCCTGTAGTCAGATTGATCACTATTTTGAATGACACCATAGAACCTTCATCCAACAACCAATGGAAACAGAGGCAGAGCACTGGGCTAAGCACCCAAAGTCCAGTCAAAGAGTGGGAGGAGGGAGAGTATGAGCAGAGAGGTCAAGACCAGGATGGGGACACCCACTAAAACAGCTTACCTGAGCAAATGGGAGCTCACCAACTCTGGCTGAACAGGGAAGGAACCAGCATAGGACCAAACTAGTCCCTCTGGATGTGGGTGAAAGTTGTATGCCTGGGGCAGACTGCGAGGCCACTGGCAGTGGCACCAAGATTTATCCCTACTGCGTGGCTATCTTTTTCACCTTTTCAGAAGCATTCACAATGGTTCAAAATAAAGTAAGATATAAAGAGCAAAGCATGAAAACAATGCTAAATCTTTCATATTCTACGGACTTCTGTTTAAATGACTTGTTCACGTGAGGTTGAATCAAAGCAGATGGTGTACAGCAGAGACTTAATAAGATGGATGCTCCCCCCGAAATAAGCTCTCTGGCTGGGTTGTTTTCTTAGTCAAATTATTTACTGAAGAATAAAATTAGTTTCTTAGGTACCAGCACTTCTTGTTTAATAACATCTTATAGCTCTACCAGTCGATATTAGAATCTAAGGTCTGGAATATAGTCATGTGATCAGTCCCATCAGGGAGTCTGCTTACAACTTAACTCACACAGAACTGTTGTATAATTGCTTTTGTGTTTCTCCATTTTTTTTCTTGTAAAAGAAAAAAAAGGCTGAGTATATTAACAAGCCAGCTGTTAGCACTTCTTTGATATTTCCCTGTGGTCTACTCCATTAGAGGGGGCTAAGTTCTTAATATCAGTTGGATTTGTTAATTATTGGTAAACAGTGCTTTGTGAGTGTAGGGTAATGGATTGGTTTTGTGCATTTAATTTTTTAATGTGGCAATTTGTGGGCCCTCTTGTCTTTAATAGGTTTATTTAAAAATTCCAAGAAGTGTAATCCAGATTTCCAAGTGTTCTGCCAAATTAAAGAAAAATAGTACTTTAATTTAATTGCACAGCTAAAGCAAATATAATTCTTAGTTTTTGCTTAAGAATTTAGTTTCACTTCTGGTGATATTGGATCACATACTCTTTACCTAATGCCATAAGGGAATGTGGAAAAGGCCACTGCAGTTGTGGCATGAACCAATGCTGTATTCAATTATTCATTTACTCACAATCTACTTTATACCAAATGTGAGTTAGGCTTTGTGGAAATGAAAGCAATGGTAACTATGGGTAAAACCTCACCCTTGAGACTCCTAAATAGCTGATCCTTTGAAATGAAGTTCAAGGGCACTTGGTGTGGCATTTGCTTTACTATAGGAGACAAAGGCAAGTGCTAGTAAATTATGCTATAGACAGCCACCAATGCCTCATCCCCTTCTTCTGGCTGGTAACCCAACTCTGAGATAGAGCAATTTATGCTTTTACAGCCCCCATCACAAGAGACATCCACAGGGAAACCAAAAGACATAGCTCTGTATTTTTAGCCTTCAGGCACAGAGATAATAGGAATAATTTATTTCACTGGGAGCATTTTTGAAGTGAAAAGATGCCCTGTGCTGACTGAGCTCATTTAGAGAACATCTCTGCCATGGGCCTGGTGGCACCTGCTCATGAAAACCTCACCTTCTCCTATGGAACCATCTTCATGAAACATCCAACAACTGGAAATACTGAGAAATGCTGAGAGCTAAGTAACACTGAGTTGCTTTTAGAAATCACCAGACCAGAGTCTTTGGCTTTCTGAGACAGGACTCAATTTCTTACTGAGACAGAAGAATAACATGGAAGTGCCTTACAACTGGCCCAGCTGATGACCACTTTCAAGAACCTTCTCCTAAAAAGTGGCTCTACTACCCAAGAACATCCTAAAATTGATCACACATCCAACGGGAAGATTTACAAGGCCGTGGGGTCGCTCCACTTATCTGCATATATGGGTCCACGGAGAACAATCCAGAACGATCCTCCCCTTGGATCCAGTCTGGAGGCAATGTGAAGTGCAGGTATGTCCCCTGAGTCTTAAATGGCCTTCAACAGAATGCCCTAATGAAGCCAAGTTAAAAATCGGTAATAAATTAATGAGAATGTGCTTCTCGGTGGCAATCATCCATCCATTCCCTCTCTGAGCACCTTTTAATTATTGCTATTAATGGCAGAGTGTGGGGGTCACTGATCTCACAGAAGAAAACTTTTCTGGCTTTCAAGGTAAAAACATGCAACCTTCGCATTCTCCCAACATAGAATCAGTAGTATTGGCTCCTTCCGGGAGGTCTGCGTCAAATTCTGGGTAATGAAGTTGCTTCACTGGGCTGAGAAGAGACGGTGTAGGCTTATTTTTGTTCTCTCCAGAAGGAAACCATTCCCTTCAGCGGTTAGTCACTTGCAAATAGTGGTGAAGGAAGCATTATTCCCCACAGGCCTCTGTCCTCGTGGGGTGCCTCACCAGCCTGTGAAAGAGACAGGCATTACTTTCTCCCACCTCCCATTTCTTTGTTCATCCATCTTATGCCCAGTTCAAGTAAAGAGCCATTCGTCTGTGTGCTGGTGATCATCACAGCTACCGACTCTTCTTGCCGTCTTACAGCCTCTTACACACAGCTAAGACGTTTTCAGTTCTGCTCAGGATTTTGTCAACGTGGCATGTGTTGGCAGTGATTTCATTTCTCGGAGAATCATGGAGTGAACGCATGGAGCACGTTCCCTCCCCCTTTCCTCCAGTGCTACTGTATGCAGGATATCTTGCAAATGCAGGGCATTTTCTGGGTTGCCACTGGTCATGTATCATCACCATGGAAATTTTGATTTCATATATCACCAAGTAAATGAAGAGCAATCTCCATGAATTAATAATATCTCATCATATTTTATAGTCAAAAAAGATAACTGAAGAATAAAGGGTGCCACCGTTGCTCTGAAAAGTGAAAGGTCACTGTCAAGAACTCTGTGCAGAGTTCTGTGGCCATCTGTGGCCATCTGTGGCAAACTCATACCCATTGACGTCCTGTCTCTTCCTTCAGTCAACAGGTCCATGTGATCACTTCCCAACACAAGGAAAAGTAAGAATGTAGATAGGTGCATTCCCCAGTGATTTTTGAGTACTACAAGCTTTGTTGCATTTCAGTTACTACTCTTACTCCAGCCTGTTCCTTTTATATATATAAGAAATGATGAATTATGATAGAATGCTCATGATTAAGGAAAAAATACACACTCCCAAACACACATATGCAAGCATGCATGCATGGAGTGCAACCAGGCTAAAATGCATCCAGGCTTTTATTGAACTTTACCCTTTCAAGTTTTTTCACTGCCAATAGGTAACTCAACATAAAAATAATCAGGTAGATGTCTGTGAGTTCAAGGCCAGACTGGTCTACAGAGTGAGTTCTAGAACAGCCAGGGCTGTTACAAGGAGAAACTCTGTCTTAAAAAATCAAAAGTATTAGTATTACTACTACTAATAATAATAACAAAAACAATAATAATAACTTAATTGTCATTTCTAAAGCATTTTTTATTGTTGCATGTTTAATGCATTGCAGAATGTGTATGCATCGTTTTTAGTCGTTACTTTCAGCAAGGAAAAATATTGATCCCAGACAATGTGAAAATTTACTTAAAAGAATAAAAATTAAAATTTGATACAGCTAGCCAGTTCTTGATTCAGGAAGCTGTTGCTCAGGAGAAACATGCAGCTGAAATGCTTCAGTTCAGGCTTTGTGAACACTTCTTAGTCTTGGGACTCAGCACTGGCTCAGCAAGACACTGTCTCCTCTCCTCATGGACACTTGCAATCCAAGTTCCTCAAAGTCCATTTCAAACTGGGAACCTCCCTTGAATTAGTAACACTGCTATGGTATTTTCTTAGACGCTACTGCGGTTGCTATTTAAAAAATGTCATCAAATTAGAAGCACTGGGTGTGAATGAAGCTCAGCAAAGCCTCTTTCATTGAGATAAACTCAAAGTCAGACCCACAGGCTTCGAGGCTAAAGCCTCCATTCATCCTTCAGGGGACCAGGGTGTTATATCTCTTCCAGTTTCTCCACGGACACAAAAGACACTACCACTTATTTGCATCTTCGTAAGTTCCAAAAATGTTTCTCCTATTGAAAATTTTATGATATAGTTTTGTTCAAATCATAAAGTCACGAATTTAAAGCACTGTGAGTTAGTGAGGAATCTGAAGCGAGCAGTAGAAGGGCTGCCTAAATTCACTCTGCAGGTATTTTTTAAATAAATGTTTTCTGTCCTCCCCCAGCTCCTCCCAGCTCCTCCCCACCCACACAATTCTACATCTTATTTTGCTCTCTCATTAGAAAACAAACAGGTATCTAAAAAAATCTTAAAGTAATATAAGATTAAAAGCAAATAAGCAAACACACCTGAAGAGAACAAGGCAAACAACAAATAAAAGAAAAACAAAGAGTCAAAGAGAAAGAACAAGGAACACATGAAGATGTAGAGTCACACACAGAACTCACCTAAAAACACAAAACCAGGAACCATAATATAGTAGCAAAAGACCTGTAGGTTTTATCCTGGCTAGAAATTGCCATGGTCTTGTCATCATGGGTACAGAAGGACAAAGAGCTCTGCTGTGTTAATAGTATGTTTTATAATGCAAGGTATTTATCTCTCAGTTAATGAGTAGAAAACAATCACTTTTATCCAGGTGGTGGTGCCACAGGCCTTTAATACCATTGCTCTGGGGGCAGAGGCAAGGGGAATCTCTATGAGTTCAAGGCCAGCCTGGTCCACAGAGCAAGTTCCAGGACATCCAGGGCTACACAGAGAAACACTGTCTCAAAATAATAATAATAATAATAATAATAATAATAATAATAATAACAATAACAATAACAATAATAATAATAATAATTTTAGTTGTGTCACCCAGAATTAAGAGGCAAAGCCAAGAGAAGATACAGTTCATGCATGCCTTTGGTTATTAAGCTTTTACGATTAAATATGATCTACAAAATGTCATCTTTCATAAACCATGCATTTTCAGACACCCCTATTTTCAAAGGAGAGTTTTAATTGCTTCTTCTAATATAAAGTATGATTTATATTCACAAGTACAATACTATCTGTTGGTTTGCTTGTCTGCCATTCACAGGACAAGTAGTTTAAGCTCCACTCTTAGGGTCCAGAAACTGTAGTCATTATCTCACGAGCCCTGGGAAGACCAAGGGTAGCTCAGCTATTAGGTAAGTGAAGACTCCAGCAAGGGCCACAGAATGTTCAAGAGACGTCACTGAGGTTCTCCTTTGTGAAGCATTGTTAAGTGTTATAAAACTGACTTGCTTCTTGGCAAATTCAGCGTAGTGAGTTCATTGTGTCTCCACTCTGTCCCATTAGCTCTCCCTCACCAAGGGCTCCAGGACACTGATCCTGATTGTTTTCTACCTTTTAGGCACTATTTGCTAGGAACCACCAGTGTGCTGAGCAGAAACACATTTCAATGACTGCATCCGGAGACTCATCTTTGCTTGCACCTCTACCAGCTACTATCTCGGTAATGTGAGGAGTAGTTGTTCCCTTGAGGCCGAAGCTTTCTTCTCATCTACAAAAGGAGGATTGGAGGAATAGACTGGATGCACCCACTCAGTTCTCTGGCTTTGAAATTCTCATCTTTTTTTCACATAGAAGACTTCTTTCCTGTTGCTATATTATATCTTAGAGTGACACTGGACAGAGTCCTTACAGTTATTTGTCTTTTGAAATTCATATCATGCCCCATTTTCCTTTCTCCCTTCAACCCTACCCATGCGTCCTTTAATCTTTCTCAAATTCATGGCCCATTTTTTCTTTCATTGTTGTTATTGTTGTTGCTGCTGCTGCTATTGTTGTTGTTGCTGCTGCTGCTGCTGCTGCTGCTGCTGCTGGTGGTGGTGGTGGTGGTGTATGTATTCCAAAATGCATAAATACAACCTGCTTAGTCCATATAATGTACATGTATGTATATGATCTCAGGGTTGACCTCTTGATCTTAAATAGCTCATGCTCTTTTCCTGGGGCAGACCATTTCTCCCAGTCATCTGAGCATTCCCCAGTTGCCTGCAGTTCTTTGCCTAGATCCTGGGCTCTGTGAGGTTTCTCCCTTTCGTGTTAGCATGTCCACTGCTGTTGGACCGATGAAAATGCAGAGAACAAGAGATAGTTTGGTACCCAATAGCAACAGATACATCTACTGCCCAATACCTGCACTGCCCTGCACCAGAGGCTCAGGGATCATGGCAGAAGAGGTAGTAAGAAGATTGAAGAGCCAGAGGATATCTGTGTATCTCTGGGTAGTGTTGGAGGGGTCAACATGGCTATCCAAACAAGACCTGGACAATGGGCAATTTTTCCATGAAATTTTTTTAAGGCAGTGACTGTTCAGTTCTAAAATGATGTCAAAATTCTCCTGAGTTTCACAGTACAAAGTAATGTTCTTTGATGTGTGTGTGTATGTGTGTGTGCATATATATATTTGTTATCTGGATTTTCTCAACTGCTTGTCACTACACATCTCAGCTGTAGTATTACCTTTATTCTCCAAATACAGAAATAAAAACACAATGTTTGAAACCTGTCACCCCTTCCATGACTTGTTCTCTTTGCTATCTTTCCAGAATATGCCAATTGCCTACTGTCTTCTTAGCACATGGTTTTCATTCTTGAGCTGCCTTTGTGGCCTCTATGACTTCATTGAAATTTCACCCCCTCTACCCTTGATTTTGTGATGTCTTCCTTCCTTCCTTCCTTCCTTTGTTTCCTTCCTTCCCTCCTTTCTTTTTTCCTTCCTTCCTTCCTTCCTTCCTTCCTTCCTTCCTTCCTTC
>LOJH01033143.1:1323-11483 GCA_001685095.1 Ellobius talpinus | reverse complement strand
GTGGTTGCTGGGAATTGAACTCAGGACCTCTGGAAGAGCAGCCAGTGCTCCTAAACACTGAGCCATCTCTCCAGCCCCCTGGCCTACATTTTTAGCATACTAAGGATGTAGGCTTACCCTGTGGGATTCAGCCAGTCAAATAGTCTTAGTTCATAGTTTAAAGAGATGAGAAGATGTCTCAAAGGAATCTGTCTGTGTCCAGCAGGAAATTGGATTTTGAAAACTGGACAATCTACAATTCATTCGAGCCCAGAATGAATGGAACCTGTGAAGGCTCCTTTCACCAAGTTTGTTGTCATGGATCCGGTAAGGCCAGGGAGTTCCAAAGTCATCAACTGTTTGAGAAGAGACGCAGGGTCTTTTCAATATGGTTTCACTTTAGAATCATACCATGTATGAAGTGTCTTTATGACATGATGCATTGTGTGAGTTCCTCACATAAAATTCCCATGATGAGGCTATTCCTGTCAGTAGGTGATGTATTTGTCTTAGTTAAATAACCCAAGAAATGATCATAGCTCTTGGCTGTTCTGCTACCTGTCTCCAGATAGTTCCTGTTCTTGGATGGCCATTGTCTATGTTAGGGCCCATGGAAATGACTGTAGCTTGTTTAGTTTCCACAAAAGTTCAAAATTACATCTGCATGGAAGTAAGGTCATGACAGACCCAAAGAGCTCTGGGCACAATGTTCTCTTCATGCTCAGATGGGCCCAATAATCCCCTGAGGCTCAGGTCTCTGATTGTGTTTCCAGATGGCTTCCCTTCCATAAACACCACTGTGATTTCTCCAACAGTTCAGCTGCTGCAGTAGAAAGCAAAACAACAGGTCAGAGACACACCAGGCATTATGTAGTTGGTGTAGCTGTTGCCTGTGTTGTCCAATCTACCCCTCCGTGTGTCATACCTCCTTACCATTTTCCTTTCACTCTTTTGGCCTTGTTTTCTGCTGGCCAATTTCTGTAGTTCATGTGCACATAGCTAGTTTGCCCAATGCCTCTTCCCAGCGCCATAGATTCTTAGAGTCAGTGTCTGGCTTGACAATCTGGGGGATTAATTCCAGTTTCAACCAGGAAGTAGAATTTATTCTTTATGTTTTTTTCAATATATGCCAGAGTATTCTGATAATTCTTCGATATATACTTACTGACATCAAACCAAGTGACAAATCATGCTGAACCACTTATTAGAGCTACACTGGGGAACCCAAAGGACATGGGGCCTCCTGGTCTATCTGTGAATTTCAATCTATGCATCTAAGCTAAACTATCCTGATATTGGGAACTAAGAAAAGCTTGCCAGGAAAAAAAAGATTTATCAAGTGTGTGTGTGTGTATGTATATTCATGCCATGTAAGTTTGAATGTGTGTTTGTTCCTGCAGAGGCCAGATGATGGTGTCAGATCCTCTGAAGATGGAATTAGTGACCTATCATTGATTTTAGGTACTGAACTCAAGTCCTTTGGAAGAGCAGCAAGTTTTTTTAACTGTTGAGCCATCTCTCCATCCCCTCACCATATATATGTATGTGTGTGTATGTATGTACAATGTATTTTGTTTATATTTAGTTTCCATTTCTCCCCTTAACACCTTCCAGATACAGCCCCTCCCCTTAACTTGCTTCCAATTTCATGTCTTCTTTTATTTTTTTCCCGTAAAACACTAAGCCAAAGTTATGCTCCCTAGACACTCATGAGTTGAGGGCATCCACTGGACCTAGTGAGGTAGTTCCAGTGATACCTTTAAAATTTCTTCCTTCCCAGAATTCATCAATGTCAATAGTTACTCAACTAGGGTTTGAGAGTGGTGTATCACTTCCTCTTCCTTGCAGGAATGCTGTTTGGCTTGATCTTGTGTAGGTCTTGTGCAGACAACCAATACTGCTATGAGTTTTGTGATGAAGTGGTCCTGTGATGTGCGATGATGCTGTGAGTTTGTGTAATGATGTGGTCCTGTGATGTGTGATGATGCTGTGAGTTTGTGTGTGAAGTGGTCCTGTGATGTGTGAAGATGCTGTCAGTTTGTGTGGTGAAGTAGTCCTGTGATGTGTGATGATGCTGTCAGCTTGTGTGATGGAGTGGTCCTATGATAAAAAGCAGACATTGTTTTGCTTTGGTTTTTCCCAACCTCTGGCTCTTACAGTCTTTCTGCCCCCTCTCTCCAGACGGCTGCTGAGAAGATGTGTTATAGATGTCTCACTTGTAGCTCCCCACTCCATCCATACTTATTCTCTCCATACTGAAGAGCTGTAAGCATCTATTTTAACCACAGACCAGTGCACAAAGAAAATTCTGTAATGTCTGAGAGATATACTAATATATAGGCAGAGATATGAATTTTCAGAAAAGCTCACCTCCCATCTGACAGTTCTCTGATTAATGCCTCTAGGTTCTAAGCAAGATGTGTTTACATAATCTCTTACACATACGCTTGTGGTCCAGTTTTTACTCCCCATTTCTTTTATGTCATCCCCAGTTTTGCTTTTTTTGTGATTTTTCTTACAGTGTTTCCCCTTTAATGAAAACTCCCAAGGTGACTGGGAGAAATTATAGAACATATAGCTGGATGTCACATCCAGAATATTACATAGCCTTGAAGGATTCTGTGAGGGACAGATGTGAGGCAATTATAGAATTTCTAAGGAACAGTTGGTTTATCATTCTAACAGTCATGGCGTGTGAAACATTGTTCCCTAAAGACAGGCAGAAACATCTGGAACTGACGACAGTTAATTTTAGGCTTCTCTATAGAAAGGACTGGTTCTTCTAAAAAAAGTTTGCAAAGTTTTAACACCAGCTTTATCCACGCTGATCCAATTTCATGGTCTCTATTCAAACAATTGCAATAGTGAGGAAGTCATCAAGAGGCCACCTACATTCTTCAAAAGGTATCATTTGCTTAGGATGACAATGACCATATTTTGAATCTGCCATTATTGTCTTACAAGGCACCTGCCCCTTCCTTGTCTACAGTCTTCTTTAATCCACACCTACCTACCTGGTGAACAACCATCAGGACAGTCCTAACTGAAAGGCTCTTCTCAAACAATCCCCATGTTTGGATTCCAGACAAGGAAACAACTTTGGGCTAGAATCACCATGGACCTTCAAATGTGATACACTGTATATCCAACTGTGCTTAAAGGTTTAAGCCATTTTATAAGTGAGATTTTGCTGTGAACTCATTAGCATGTCAGGGTAGAAAATGGGAGTGCCCTTGAATGCTCTAGATTCTGTTCCTGGTGACAGAGACTAATTGTCATTTATGACTATTGTTAGGTTTTCCTTCATCTGTTTCTCAACTTTGTTACTACTTTCCCGAGCAAAAATTCTAATGTGCACAGTGGAGAGACCTTTGAATTGGCTCTCATCTTACAGCCAAACCTTGGCTTTTCGCCACAGATGAACAAGTCAGTTGAAGCTTCCTATTGTCTTTATAACTCTTCATATGAAATCACAATTACCCAGCTCACTTTGTTAACTTTACCTTGGGATCAGTTTTTCTCTTACATATATTTAGAGGATATCCTTTTGTGAATGAGCATTCTTTGTAAGTTAGAACCCAAGAGTTGTATGGTTTTAAGAATAAGTTACCAACCATAGACACTATTTTTGTGGGCTGGAGAGATGGCTCAGCAGTTAAGAGCACCAACTGCTCTTCCAGAGGACCAGGGTTTAATTCCCAGCACCTGCATGGCATCTGGCAACTGTCAATAACTCCAAGATCTGACATCCTCACACAGACATACATACAGGCAAAACACCAATGTACATAAAATAAAAGTAAATAAATTACACACACACACATATATATATAATATGAAATTATCTTTGTAAAGTCACAGCATGTCAATAACCTCTAAGAAAGGCTAAAGTCCCCAGCGAAGTTCATCCCCCATCTGCCTTTAGGAGCTGACTACTCACAGAGAGATGAGTGTGGTATTAGAAGAAACATTGCTTAGTAAAGGACCATACTAGGAAGGGAGATTTTTGATGATAAGGAAGGTGGGATGATTTTTTAATTAAAAATCTGGGTTATTTGCTTATATGTAGGCTGTGCTGACATACCCAACAGATACATGCACTTGGCTCAGCAAAGCTTGGGGGTCCTTCTCTGTTGGTTACTTGACCATCATTATTTAGCTTGCTTTGTCAGGAATAGCCCTTTGGTAGAAACTGCTAGCGTTCACATGGGATCCTTAGGGAAAATTGTAACCTGGATCCTAGAGGTTTCATGTTCTGGAAGGATGATAATTTCTGAAAGGAACATATCTGGCAAACTAGTTTTCAAAATAAACACAGATGCAGAACTGTGGGTTCCTTTATGGAACTGCTCCATGGATGGCCCTAATACAGTCTGGTTTCCTTGAAGATGGGAGAGTTTATGCAGTACATTCTTATTAAAATGAAAACTGAAATAAAGGAATTATTGTTAGTTAAGTTTATCATGCATTCATGGAAAAGGTTCCTTGGAGCTCTTAAGTGTCTGTCAATGTGCAGCATGACTCCGTGTGCTACTCTGATTATCTCAGTCTTTCATCAGAAATACTTACAATCTCATGTAGCTATAGAATTCTTCATATTTACCATAGCCAAAATATAAATCAGTTTCTGTATCCATTGGTGAGAAATCTAATGGATAAAAGAAGTGCTGTGTGTGTGTGCCTGTGCTTACCGCCATGTGCATGCCATAGCATATACACACAATGAAAATTTAATTAGGCATGAAGAAATTACATTATTTTAAGGAAAAGGGATGGAATAATTGTTTCACTATGTTAAGTGAAATAATCCAGCCTGATTCAAAAAGAAAAAAATCATCATATTTTATCTCCTATATGGAACCCACATATTTTAAAGAGACATGAAGTAGAAGGGTGACTATTTGGGAAGAAGATGGGGACCAATGGAAATGGGAAGGGAAAAGAAGAGAGAGTAAAGGTGTGGCTATAATCAGGTATGTTAAATATGTGGACTGATACTTTAATAAACATGATTATATTTGTACAACATATATACACAAGTTAAAATGCCTCCTTACCCATTTCACAGTATGTCTAAGTGGGTTGGCTTTGCTGGGATAGAAGTTTTTCTATTGCTTCAAGGCAAAGAGTTTCCAAACAGTGTGAATGCTGAGCATTTTGGCAAGCCATAAGGGGAGAAGTTTTCAACCAGCATGATTCAATTTGGCTCAGGTCAAAGTAAGCCCTTCATGGCTGGCTTGCAGATGTCTTCTTGAGCCTGAGCCGATTTCAAAGCCATTGCCTGTGTTTAGTAAGTGCCATGATGTGAGGTGCCATGAACAAGTACGACTTTTAAACTCATCCTGTTGATAATGCTACTCATGAGTTCTTGGCAACTTTGCTGTGTGCCATCTCCCGCTGAAGGATGCCAGGGAGCTAAACAGAAGGTCCATGTGGTAAATCTGACTTGGTTGTTGAAGTCATGAAGGCCGGCTTGTTGGGGTTTCTGTCCTGCCCAGTACCCCACAGCCGGCANNCAGTCTTCTTATTAGCTCTTGTAGCTTATATTAACCCATTTTTCTTATCTATGCTAGCCATGTGGCTCAGTACCTTTCTCAGCTGGGCAGGTCACATGTTGCCTCTTAGGTGGTCTGGGCTGGACTGGGAGGAATGGGCTTCCTCCTTTCCAGCATTCTCCTGTTCTCATTACCCCACCTCTACTTCCTGTCTGGTTGACCCACCTATACTTGGTCAAGCTATTCAGTGATTTAAAGAGTTGGAAGGAGAAAATCAATCTCCTTCTCCCCTCTCCTTCCCCTTTACCTTTCCTCTTCCTTTCCCCTTCCCATTTCCTTCCCCCTCCCTATCATACACAGTCACACACATACTCACATGCATGTGTTCATGCATTCTCCCTGGGTTTTGTTTTAATGAAAAATGGCAAGGTGTGTGTGTGTGTGTGTGTGTATATGTGTGTGTGTGTTGGATGGTGGAGGGCACACTCAGTTTCTGACTTAAAGCAAGCAATCATCAACAGAAAGTGCTCTATAATAGTTCTAGTGTTTGCTCTCCACTGCCATTGTTTGTACCAGATCCATTCCTGGACTGTGTTGTGTTCCAGGCCTATCTATCTGCAAACCTAACATTTTAGCATGTGTTTTCTTCTTCACCTAGAAAATGACACTATTTAGGGCAGCACAGATCTCTATGTTGTAAAACATCTGTAGTTAGTGTCTATTAATAATAGAGTATCGTTTATAAATAAGTATTGACTCCATGAAGGTCAGATGAAACTTTTCCAAAAAACTTGTATGTATATGATCTTTTACCTGCATGTATGTCTGTGTGTCATGTGCTTGCTTGGTGCTCACAAAGCCAGAGTAGGATGCTAGATTCCCTGGAACTGGAGTTACAAATAATGATGAGCAGACACGTGGGTGCTAAGAATCAAACCTGGGTCTTGTGAAAGAGAAACCTGTCCTCTTAATCCCTGAACCATCTCTTTAGCTCCTAGATACGCTTCTTAAAAACATATATAAAGGGAGTAGGGTTATGTTTGGCAACATTTAATCAGTGCTTCCTGGATGCTGATGTTCAGAATCCTTGGCATATACTTGTATTTCCCACTAAGCTGTGAAACAGGGATTATGAACATGTTTTGTAAAGTATTGTGGCAACTACATAACTTGAGAAGTAGCACGGGTAATTAACAGCACAATCTGAAATCGGACTATTTGCCTAGCTCTGGGGACCTCTGCTAATGCTCATTGCTTATGTAAAAATAGAACACAGCCTCTAGCACTGAATCAGAAAAGAGCAGCCTTTGAAGATGAGCTTGCTTGTTAGCTAGTCGGTGGGTTTGTAGTCTGTGGACCTGTGTCCTAGACTAACATTAGGGTTCAGCCTCATTGCATCCAGTGAACTGAAAGGGAACAGGAAGTGGCTAAACTCTAGAAGGTATTTGCTGTTTCAGAGATAATAATGATGGATAATAATGTGATTTCACAGCTTGGATTATTAGGCCCAGGTGAGTGCATAAGTGGATTCAGATTCATCAAAATCAGCAGGCCTAGCTTGTGGCCATCCCTTCACAAACCCCTTAGGCTGCGTGTTACCTTTTAATAGCATTTCTCCCATTATCTTCGTCCTTATAGCATTTAAAGCACATTTATAAATATAAGCATGTACAGAGAAGAGGTCAGATGTCCTTCCCTTCTGTGTTAACACTCTTGTATCAAATAGTGCTGTATATTAAATTCTCTCAGTCTGGAGAGTCGAGAACTACACCATACAATGGTATTCCTTTGATGAACTGTTCTATGTCCCTCTAACCTGATGTGTATCCACGACCTTCTGTGACCACCATGGAATGTTCCTAGTGAAGCTGAGACAAGAAAATTTAAGCTAATTTTGTTTTTTGCAAAGTTAAACTGAGATTCAAATTTAAATATCCACAGCAATTTCAGCAACAGTTTTGAACAGCACAAGTCTAAAGTTTTAGCATGGAGTGGGACCTTAAGTTCATCAAAGGTAAGGAAGGCACTTGATTTTCTATGGGGCAGTAGTTCTCAACCTGTGGGGTGTGACCCCTTTAGGGGGTCAAATGACCCTTTCACAGGTAGAAAAATTTCAGTTATGAAGTAGCAATGAGAATAATTTATGGCTGGTGGTCACCCCCACATGAGGAACTGTGTTAAAAGGTCATAGCATTAGGAAACTTAAGAACCACTGCTCTGTGAGTAAAGTTTTTGCCCCATCTCTATTACTTTGTCATTGATTAATCTCTCCAAGGAAATGATAATAGTTTCATTGCTTAGCTTTACAGATATGTAGACCTGAGTATATAATGCACTCTCCTAGACAAATAATAACATATAATCATGATTCTTCATGCAATGCTTTTGTTAAAGAATACATATTGAGAAACCTTACACATCAACCTCACATTATTATGATATTCTCCAGTAAAGGATATTAATTTCTTCCCAGTGTTTTATCTTAAAAGTATGCTGAGCTGTGTGTGGCAGCACACATATGAAGCATAAGCCTTCAAGAGCCGGAAGCAAGCAGCTCATGAATTTGAGGACAGCCTGGGGGAAGACTTTGTCTTGATAAATAAACAAAAATACCCCCAAACATACTAACAAACAGACAAACAGTGCTGGTGTGGGAAGTTTAGTTTCCCCACTTAGCTCTACTCTGCCCTATCACAGGCCAAAGAAGCTTCTTTATTCATTAACCAATAAAAGCAACACATAGACAGAAGGACCTCCCACATCACCTCCACAAACATACCAACAAGCAGTTGAACAGTCCTGGCATGGGAAGCCTTTTTCACTTATAATTTCTATGTACATAAGTGCCCTGCAGAACAAGATCAAAATATCAGTATAAATGATGTATCTGAATTTTTCACTTTGATAATATGGTAAATTATTTCCCAGAGAGGCTACGTTATATTTATAGCTAGCTGTTTGGAATCACCATAGTGTACCCAGCCAATTTATGTTCAGATTGATAGAGCCTTGTCATTCTTATAGGTGAAAAAAACTTTACTGTAACTCAAACGTTCTTGTTTCAAGCTGTGAATGCATCCAGGACCTTTCATATGTGTGAGCACCACTGATATTTTGTTTTGTGTGAAATACATCTATGTGCTTGGTCAATACCTCTGGCTCCTACAATATTTACTTTCTCTCTTCCCCAGGATTCCCCAAGCTCTGCATAATGTTGGGCTGTGGGTCTCTGCATCTGCTCCCATCATTTACTAGATGAAGCCTCTCTGATGGTCTATGACAGTACAGTATCATTAAGAAAAACTTTATTGACTATTTTTTCCTGTTCATGTTTGGACCTATCCTAGGTCTCTGGGTCATTCATCCTCTGGATCCTGGCATTCCAGGCAGTGTCAGGCATGGGCTTCCTCTCATGGCATGGCTCTCAATTTTGATCAGTTATTAGTTATGCACTACCTTTACCCCAGCACATCTTGCAGGCAGGACAAATTGTAGGTAGACGGTTTTAACTGGGCTGGTGTCCCAATCCCTCCACTGGAAGCCTTGCCTGGTTACAGAAGATGGATGGTTCAGGTTCTGTATCCTCTGCCACCAGGAGTCTTCACTAGGGTGACCTTTGTAAGAAGATTGAGAGAAATACCATGCTCATGGATTGGTAGGACTAACATATTACAATGTTATTTTTTATTAAAATGGCTACTTTATTAATAGCAATCTACCAATTCATTGCAATCCCCATCAAGATCCCAACACAATTCTTTACAGAGCGTGAAACAACAATACTCAACTTCATATTTAAAAGCAAAACACTCAGGTTGGCAAAAACAATCCTATGCAATAAAAGAGCTTCTGGAGGTATCAACAACCCTGATTTCAAGATGGACTACAGAGCTGCAGAAATAAAAACCACATTGAATCGAAGACCTAGTCATAAATCCACACACCTATGAACAGCTGCTTTTTTATAAAGAAACTAGAAATACACCACTGAAAAAAAGAAAATATTGACAAAAATTCCCCCCACACTGAACCTAATAGAAGAGAAAGTGGGAAGTAGCCTTCAACACATGGGCACAGGAGACCACTTCCTAAATATAACACCAATAGCATAGACACTGAGAGCAGCAATAAATAAATGGAACCTTTTAAAACTGAGAAGCTTCTGTAAGGCAAACGACATAGTCAATAAAACAAATAGGCAGCCTATTGAATGGGAAAAGATCTTTACCAACTCCACATCAGAGAGAGGACTGATCTCCAAAATATATAAAGAACTCAAGGAAATAGACATCAAAATATCAAAAAACCCAATTAAAAAATGGAGTACAGATATAAACAGAGAATTCTCAACAGAAGAATCTCAAATGACCGAAAGACACTTATGTAAATGTTCAACAATCTTAGCCATTAGGGAAATGCAAATCAAAATGACTCTGAGATACCATCTTACACCTGTCAGAATGGCTAAGATAAAAACACCAATGATAGCTTATCTGGAGAGGATGTGGAGTAAGGGGAACACTCATCCATTGCTGGTGGGAATGCAAACTTGTATAACCACTCTGGAAATCAGTATGACAATTTCTCAGAAAACTGAGAATCAACCTACCACAAGACTAGCAATACCACTCTTGGTCATACACCCATAGGATGCTCAATCATACTACAAGGACATATGTTCAACTA
>LOJH01033142.1:315-16357 GCA_001685095.1 Ellobius talpinus | reverse complement strand
CCAGTCCAAAGAGCAGTCAGGGTTCCCTGCCCTGTGGGAAGTCCAAGGTCCTCGAATTATAACTTTTCAACTAACTTAGTGATTTTCTGATTATGATGGAAGTGAATGTGACAGTTTTTTGTTGTTGTTGTTTTTTAACATAGGAACAAGAAAATTAAAAGTTTAGCTCACAAGCTTTTAGGGAAAAGGCAGAGAGATTTTTTTTTAATTTTGTTTTTGTACCTTTCTTTTTAGGCTCTTCACTTCTTTAAACTAGTAAGATAAGTGCTCCCAGAAAAGGCCTTAGGAAAATCATCCTCAAGAAGAATATAGTTTCTTAAGGTATTTTGCTATTACTAGAGTTGAAACATAGTAAGAATCAGAATGCATGAGGCAGTGTAACATTCAATTGTTTTTCACACTGAGAGAGGTATAACTCTAATTCATTAACTCATAGGATAATTGACCATCTTCTTACAGTTGCGGTGTAATCACATTGGTAATGTGTGTTGGTGTGAATTGCTGCAGTGTGAGCACATTTCTATAGTACATGGGTGTCTTGTTTTGGACATTCCTCCATTGTGCTTCCTCTTTTTCCATTTGCTCTCTGTCCTACCCTAGAATATTTTGCTTCTAAAATTTCCCGTTGTACCCTTACCTCTCAAGAAATTCTTATAACTTTAATTATCGATGTGTCTCACATGTGTTAGTTTATATTTTGGGTCAATGAGGTATGCCTTATGTTAGATTATCAATTCTTATCTACATTGTCCCTATTCCAATTCAGGTTGATACTTCAAACCATAATCAAATCATGGACTAACTATGTAGTTCCAACCCTGATAATAATATGTATCCAAGAAGTGAGGGATCTGGGAGCAAAGATATTTTTTAAACCTGTTTCAAAGGAATAATTGATATAAATGGATTTAATAGTTATAAATGGGAGTTTATTATTGTTAATTAAATAGTTATCAGTGGCAATTTGAAATTGCAGTCATCACTCTTTGGATAGTAAGGAAAATAAAGTGCTATTTGGCAGAAAATGATAAACATGGTTATAAATTGGTTGTATTGGTTTGAGAAACATAGTGAGACAGTGTATTATATTTTCCTATACTCTGTCAAAAGTTAAAGGAGTAAGTTAGAAATGCAAATTTACATATCACATATTATAATTCAGTATCATTGCTTATACTTCATAAATACATTCCAAAACCATATCTTAGATTTTTCAGATGTCACAGCAGAAACTTGTCTAAGATAGCATAATGAAAAATATTAGGATAAGTCAAAACCAAAAATATTATGTGCCGGGTTGATTTTCTCATTTTCTCTGGTGGAAATTCACACCTATAATGTCAGAGAAAAACATCATTATACATTTCATAGCACTATGGCTGACACACCCAAATGATGACAAAGCAACACAGACTTTACATAAAATCTACGGAAGATTTGTTAATGTAGTTCATCTGACTAGTAAGTATCAGCATTAACAGAAATCACGGCTAGGAGTTTAACTACATCAAAGGAAACATCATGATATACCCCTGGTGATAGCCCATCAAACTAAAGAGCCCTAGAAATCCTAGGATACGGGTGGAAGGTCAGCTGCAGCTCTGACTCAGCAACAATGTTTTGTAATGGTGATCAAGATGTTTATGCTTAGATTGGTCAATCCTTCAAGTTCCAAATATGCCGTACCTACCATGCTCTTAAAATTGTCATCATTTTATGAGTGTCTAATTTAAAACTGGTGCTCTCCAGCAGACTGTTCTCAAGAATTTCATTGATTTTACTTCTATTTTTAATTGTACTTAAGTTGGGAATATAATCAATAATATTGAAGATATCAGGAAAATTGCAAGGAAAACTATTTTAATTAGAGTCTTATATTAAGTTCTGAAAAGGCAGTTTTATATGCTATTTAACACTAGAGAAAAGAAGTCAACATACTGTCAAACTAGTCATATTTTCTCAAAATCTATAAAGTAGGTGTATGTTTTGAAGATTTAGCCAAGGGTTAAGTGTTATGTTATGTTACACTTAAATTTTATATATAATGTTCCTGGAAACAAATCAGTGAGCCTGTAACTAAACACATAGGCTTTGGGCACTTTGAAAGTAGAACCATTAAATAAAACTCTGTAGATACTGAAAAAGCTAAGACCCCTGTTGTATTCACAGACTTAAAATTCCAATTACATGTTCATACCTTAATTAACAAGTTTAGCAACTGAATACCTGCTTCTAAGGTCAGTTTAGCTACTTGTTAATCTACACAGAAAACTGAGTGTTTGTTTTCTTTTTTTGATGAAAAGACTCAGCAAATTTTAAATTCGTGCCAACAGCTTGTAGTCAGTTCATTCATACATTTCCTCAGATATATCTTTTATGGTGGTATTTGCTACAAGGAATGAAAATGTGTGAGTTCAGGGAGAGCAAATCTTTGGTACTTTCATATCATCCTCTCCTTGATATCGTATTTACATAGTTATCTTTTTTTCCTAAGCTACCAAGGCAAAAAAGGCAATATACAGTCTTGTCAGCCTTTATTTGTAGATACTTCCCTTTCTTGCCAGTGAAACATTTTCCTGTGATGAACCGAAATAGAGAGTGACACTCTTTAAGGGAAAAAGATGCTTTGATTGTGGAAGTGAAAGTCATTCATTGTTGAAAGAAATCCAAGTAACAATATCACTACATGATTCAGAGATTATTTTTTTTCTGCAGCTTTAACCCTAAATAGAGAGTGGGTGGTTCATGTCATTGGCGGAAATTGAAGGGCGACTTCCAAGGCACTAAGAAAAGCCAAAGTAAAGAAACCAAGAACTTGCAAAAGTAAGACAATGAATCAAAACATTCTGTGAACTCTTGAAATCTGTCTTCTCACACATAGATTCTATCACAATGTGTAGTTTTATACTAGAGGGTAAATCAAACTGAAATGTTTGCTTTTCATAAATCTTATCTGGACTGTGAAATCATGTGCAATTATATATATATATACACATATACATATACATACATATATATGTATATATACGTATATACATATATATACACGTATATATACATATATATTTAATAAATTGTCTTCTCTTCTCCCCGTGCATTTTACTGGAAACAACTTCCCACCAAAAGCTAGCAGAGTCCGTGAAACAGGAAACTGAGTGTGGGCAGATTTTTCAGAATTAGTTCATGCTTATTTTTAAGACGGATAGCTCATGTAGCCTCTTGGAATCTTCCAAATTGAAAGCAATTTCTCTGTTTTGAATTCCTGTATGTTTCCTTCTGCCCCTTACCATTGTGATTAGTATAAGTTGCCAATGCTGGACCTTCATTTTGATAATATTTCACGTTGATCTTGAAATATATAAGGCAACCGCAGAAAAATCTGATTTCTAAATTTGCATTTGAATTTGGTCAAGTGGAAAAAGTGAGATAAAATGGCTCAAATAGAAATAAAAACGAAGGTAAATTTGTTGAAGAACAGATTTAATTAATAAAATCAGTAAAATAATAAAATTGTCCATGGTTGTCAAATTATGTTTAGTGTTAAATACTGGTCATACTGCACCTGGAGGTGAAAGCGATGCATAGATATTTTGTACTTGTATGAAACTTTGTGCTCTTATAATATTCCAAAGGTTGAGAAATCACAAGTCAAATTTCATCAAACTAAAGATCTATAGACCTGGTGTTACAAATCCCCTATAGTCTGTATAGTCTGTAAAAACTAAAGGCCTTACATATGTGCCATTTCTGGGGTGTGATTCAGATAATCATTAAGAAATCAGTCACAATGAAAGTTCTCAGACCTTAGGTCATTTAAATCAGCTCTATGACAGTTCCATGGATGCCTATCTAGATCAATCACTTTTCCAACTGTGGCAGTGAAACATAAAATCAACCTCACAAAGGAAGGATTTTCTTGGCTGAGTGTTTAAGGATAGGGTAGGTAAAAACAGAGAAAACTTGGAAGCAGGAATATGAAGAGATCAATCACATTACATTGTCTGGAAAGCAAAGTGGTGAATACTGAAACTCACATTACTTTCTTGGACACCAGACCATGGCATTGTACCAACTACACTGGGTGTGTATTTTCCATTCTCAATTCAACACTTCTGGGACATTTTCATAAACACACTTAAAGCTGTATTTCTAGGGTATTTCTAAATTCAGTCCACCTGACAATGAACTTTAGTCACCACACTGTCTATTGAGAGGATGGAACAGGTTCCTCAGGTTACATGAGACTGCTGTGCTGCCCTGGGAATAGCTCTTAGAATTTTGAAGAATGTTTTTCAGCACTGCAAGGCTCCAATTTCTAAGTCCTTTACTCCTCGAAAAATTAAAATGGTTCAAAGACAGCAAAAGTGTTGACAGGGACTATAAAAACATGTCTTAATGTGTAATTTACTGTATCTTTTAAATAACATTGGCAGCATAAAAGAGACACAGTGAACAGAGGGAGTGGGTTAATTGGAAGTTATAAAGAAGCCATTGAGTGAAGGGAACTAAGAAGGAAGGAAAGCAATTTTATACTTCCCAGACACTCTTCAGTTTATGCCCTCGATGTTAGCTCAGTACATATGCAAAGTTTTCTCTACTCAGTAGTTCACATATTTGATTGCTCGGTGCCCTGTCCTTATTTAGTGACTGCTTTTCCTTACTCATTAATGCATAAAATGCACCTGATTTAATATTTATCTGCAAAGATTTTTTTTCAAAAGAAAACGATTCTATTAAAACGCATCCCTTGCTTCAAAAACCAATTGCAGGCATAAATATTGTGGCAAGCAAATGAAGTTCTAGTTTCCCAACTCCAGAGGCACCTGGGAATGCTTGTAACATCTGTTTCAGAGAAAAGAGGATAAAAATGAGAATGGTAGGAATTACTTTTTCTGTATTCTCTGTTGTTGGGTAATTATCTTAGTGGCAAAACAGGGATCAGACAACCTGAGCCATTAGGGCTGACATTCTCAAATGCCTGTGCCATATTATTTTATACATGGAACCAAGGTAGATAAACAACCAGCAGTGAATGTCCTCAGAACAAGGACAGAAGATTAGAATCCTGATTTTCTTTTATATCTCAACAGTCTTTTTTCTTCCATTCCCTGTAAGAAGTGGTACAGGACGAGCAGCTTTTGGGTTAGTTTGTAAATATGTTTTTATCATATTGAAGACTTTATAAGGTACTTCTAATGAGAGCAAATTTAAGACAATCAAAGTAATTCATGTTGGGTTTTTTGTTTTTTCAGATAATTCTCATTATGGTATGGATGACAAATATAGATTGGCCTAAAATTAATGTTGGCCAAGTCTAATACTATAATTGAATAAGAAATTGTGGATTTTCTGATATAGCAGTGACTTGTAGAGAGCAGTTGGCAAGACTTTCTGCTAGATTAAAATATCACGCTGCAGTATTTATCCTCATTGAACACTTGAGCCAGGAGATAAATCTGCATTTGGAATGTGTCACATAAAATTATTCATGACCAAGTAGAAAGTTATATACATAATATATTTAACTCAACTTGGGATATCGATAGGTAGTGAATTCATAAGAACAAAGCCTTTGAGGTTTTCTTGTGATGTAGTTTTGAGTGCACATGGGTGTGTGTGTGTGTGTGTGTACAAAATGTACATATATTTAATTGTCTCTTAGACCTTAGAAAGAAAATCTTAAAATATAAGTGAAGTTTTTCATGTTTGCAGTGTCAAAATTTATGTTTGGGTATGATACGCTCATTCTATTTCTGTCACTGAGAGGAAACATACCTTTAAAGGATATCTGAGTTACTTCTATAATCTCATCCACAGGTTTTATAACTGTGATTCATAATGATGCATTTCTGGAGCTTCACAATGTGTATTTAAAAATGCGGTACTTTCTGCTATTGCTCATTAAAGGCTTTGCAATTCTTTTTTAAACAAAGGTGGAAAGTTGTAGGTTGTGGGTTGGAACTAAGACATCTCCTAATCAAAGGTTTCGCTACCACTGAGATGTTGCCATGGCGTCTAAAGGGCTTCAACGTTGGTAAACAAGTCCCCTGGAGAATATGCACAAACATTGATTAAATAGGCTTTGGTGTGCCATTAAGGACCCTGATGGTTTACAGTATCTCAACACTCTTTAAAAGCTGATGAACTGCATTATGGCAGTTCTGACTCATGTTCTGCATGAAAGAATGAAGGCTGGAGTAAGTAATGATCCTAGCTCAGGGTGTTCTCTTCCTCCTAAGCCTGTGGGGTGAGTAATGTGGGTTGGCAGCAGTCTTCCTCCTAAACACCTCAAAGGGGGTGGGAAGGGATGTTACTTTCCTAATTAACAACCCAACTCACGTAGTTTCTAGCGCTTACCAAAGCTCTGACCATGGGTCAGTAACAAGATTACTTCTTCAAAGTATATCTTCGTTATTACATCCCGCTATAAGTCAGAGTGCTGTCTTCAGCGTCTATGAACATATGTTCTTAGAAGATTAGCCTCAAAAATCACAAACTATATGAGAAAATTACTGTACCATTAAAGTAATTTATGTATCATGAGCAGAAAGAGGCCATTAGATACGGCAACCGTGATGATTAGACAATATTTCATACAGTTAAGACTATTGTATGAGATAAACTCTCAATAGAAACAGCTGTAAATTACCTTCTATTGAAGTGTGATAAGGTTGCAAATTATTATATTCTATGAACAGAAGTGTTAGAAAACTTCACCGGAATGGTCAAATTTAAATGATTTACCCTGAATTCCAAGGACCTTCACTTAGTCACACTTGTAAAATGTCACTCCATGGCAAAATCTGTTGGGCTTTCATTTACTTTGCAGCTGAAAGGGCATGTTTGACAATACACTCTAACTTTCCCTTGGACAATGTCTGAATACATAAGCCCATTTAATTACTATATCCTTTCTGCAATCGAACAGGCATTGTTTCATGGCCTGTGATTCTCCATGACACTCGAATTAGTTTTAAGTTATCTTTCTTCTCCCTACTAGGTAAGTTGTAACTACTGGCATTTACATTTATATATATACAAATGTTGGAATGGTTAATTAAGCCTAGATTGATTAAAGACACCACCAATTATCTTACTGCTCACAAAAACTAAAATATTTTTCATCATCGCCGTCACAGCTAATAAAATTGAACAATCATTTCTTTGGAACAACATAAGGTACAGCAACATTTGGCTAATTTAAATTTTGCAATCGTTTTAAGATACAAGCATTATTATTCTTATTTTTCACATTAAGTAAACATATGTCAAAGAAGCGAATGTACTATGTTGGAAATTTTAAGTAATGCTTTCCATTTGCTTTTTGTCTTTTGATTACAAATAGAAGTAATATTATCTCTAATTGTAATGTTGTAAATTCTATGCTACAGGAGTTTCTAATTGCTGAGCCAATTCATCACTAGGAAGTAATTTTAGCGAAGTTATCAAAATTGCATGCTGTTAATTTTATGATACCAGTGTCAAGCCCTTTCTTTATAGATGCTTAGTTGTTTTGTTTAGGGATGGTTCTAGGGTGCAGCAGCATTGTGTCAAACCATGATTTAACATGGCTATATCGTGATTTACATTTCTGAATGTCAAACCAAGATGCCAGATACAAGCCCAATAGTTGTGGTTGGCATGGCCTGGTCTATTCAAGCAAGATGAAGGAACTTGATAGCTCAGTAAGCTGTCAGTATTTTCATTGTACAATTTTTCAGCTACTCCAACTTTTATCATAGGACTACTTTTATGCGATGCACATTAGAGAATCAACAGAAATGATATAATGACATTAATTTGGCTTGAACTCCTGGACCAGCAGAGTTCAAGAGGCATCAAAGTTCTCCCATAGAAATCATTAATAAATCTTAAAAAGCCATAAAATAAAGAAGGAAATTTAGAAAACTCAGATAAGCTGGCCTTAACAGTCTTAAATATGGATGTTTAGTTTGAGTTCTCAAATGCATATAAATGCTTATTCCATGACTCAGTTTCTCCCAAATAAAGAAGCAAAACAACATAAGAGTTTGGTTAAATTGCTATGCTCCTGTGATTGCTTTAATGTACTTGGTCTTGAGTTCAAGGTTAAATGATGTATGATCTTCAGTGCTCTAAAACTTAGGACTAAAAGTGCTCACTGTACCCCCCCCAAGCTGAGACACATCAACCAGTAGCCACATTACCGGTCTCAACTAAACATTGCTATTTGAAATTTCTTCTAGTATATTTTTTCTCTATGAGTCCTTTTCAATGTAAAAAGATTTCTTCAGATAGATTTCCTTTGTAATGATGTTTAATATACTAAAGTAAAGTTTGTATTACTTAAGGTATTGCATCCATCCCATACTGAGACACCAGTAGATTAAAAGTATAGCAAAGGGGAATTGTGAATTCTACCTCTATGAAAAGGAGGGATTTTATGCTTATTATAGTTATAGCAAATGCAGGAAACATTAAAATAAAAAATCATACAAAGAAAAATTAACGTATTATTGAAATATTGAAAGGCAACCATGCACCCGTTGCTGTGCTTTTGAGACTGGAAAGTTATAGACTTCATCATGCACATGCTTGGATCCAGGAAATAAGACAATGTGTGCACAGTAAGCCTGCTTAAAAGATGTCTCCACAGTTAGCTCAATTCTTCCTCACCTAGGAACGTTTCCAGGAAAGGGAGGGAGAAGGAGACCGTAAGGAAAGAAACAGTGTTGCAGATAAATCAGTTGATACTAAACTGAGAAAATGCAGAGATTCTGAGGCTGCAGAACAGAATATTCAAAAGTTTAAAGGGTTTTGGGTTTGGTTTCAAAGGGGACACCGAGTCAGGTTGCCGGTTGCCATCTGGGGTAAAAGGTTTATTAGGAGAGATATTAACACTATGGAAAGAGAGTATGATTGTATCTCTACAGAAGGTTCAGATCCCTATGAAAGTTGAGGATCCTTTCCTGTAGGTTTCAGAGAGAGGGCAGGTTTCACACTGTATGGTACACAGCATAGTGCCCCACACACTGACTATGGCAACAAGGGGAGGGGAAACGTTTGTGTATTATGAAGAATGACTACAGGATTCCGGGAATGTGTGCACAGTAGGAGGACGATGGGTAATCTCAATTAATGTTTGTTCATTATACCATGAAATGGGTGGCCCCTTGGTGCCCTTGAGACAGCCAGCCTGAACCTGTACATTTCCTTGGAGAAGTGCAAGTTGAATTAGGTAGTCTGCTTTACCGGAATTCACAATTTCATGAGTCCGTTATGGGGTTACAGATTTACAGACAGACAATTGTTGGGGAGTTTGCCATTTTCTTCATAGTAGGTATGGGTAAGAGAAGGCTGCAGGTAGGAATTATCTGTTTAAACACCCACTCAGAACCCAAAAGGGCTCCAGTATGAATTTCATAGGGCTCTCCCTTTAGGCGCTACACTGTTTCCAGCCCTTTCTGTTTGATGTCAGCTGCAGACCTAGTTCCTGCTCCTTCTTGGCCAACATCACCCTGTTGTAAGTAGATGGGGTCAACTTCTCCTCTGCCTTGCACTTCCACTCTGCTAATCTGATTCCTATTGGAGCAGAAGAGATGGAGGTAAAATGCTAAACCACAACCTCTTCTTGATTTCATCTACTCTAGAATTTAGTGACTAGTATACAAAGCGAACTTTGTGTGTCTTGGAGGCGTTCTTCCTTTACAAGAAGCCTCAGAATGTTTCCCTCCACAATATTAGCGACATGACTTAAAAAATTGAGAGCTTGCTCTACACTGATCTTTGCTATTAGAACAAATGCATTTACGTTGTTAGGATGAAATATTAGCAACCAAACTGAAGTATAAAACATATAGACACAGGCTTCTGGCTCCAGTTTTAGCAGTTATTGCATTGATTGACAAAATAGAGGATGATCATCTAAATGTATTGCAGAATCTTTCTTTGTAAGCAAAATAAATTTAATGAGTTTGAATCACACAGACATCCTTTAAGATTGTTATTAAATATTGAGAATAAAGATGAAGAGACATTCACCTTTGATTCTGAGAGAAATCAAGTCATTTCAAATGTCTCCAGATGTCAGAGGATAATATCGTGGGACTCCAAACCCTATTCTCATTCCCAAATGAAGGGAGCAGAATTCCTCAGGGATGTGGGGCATCAGAAGATACTTATGCTCCAAAAGATAGCCTTGCAACCGTGCACCAGCAGACAACACTAACTGGGCTTAATGGACTTTAACTAAGAACACATGAAGTTGGGTAGGAAAAGTGGTGGGGGTGGGTAGAATAGGAAAATTAGGGAGGGAATGAAAATGGATTGATCAAAATACATGCATATATGTAATTCTCTAATAGTCAAAAATCAGCTTTGAATTCACAACACACTAAGGGAACAAATATCCATAAACAAAACACTTTAAGACTAGAAAAGCCTTTTCTTCCCCTTTATGTCTGAATGGGGAACCATAGAATGAACCCAGGAAATCATGGATTCAATCTAATGTAATCCAGATTTCAATAACTGTGGGAAACAATATTTATAAGGACGTGAGTAACTCAAACAAGTGTAACTCAAATAATTTTGAAACATGTCATGGTGGGAAATACATAGGGAAAATAACAGCACTGTTGAGGAACAAACAATAAAATATGCAAGAAGTTCATTTTCCTACTATTTGTATTTTGTTATGTTGGAGAATTAAGTCAGAATAAGGTACAAGTCACTATTTTTCTATACACATCAACAAATAGTACTGTGTTAAGGCAGGCACACAAAAACAAGGAATCATGAATAAAACACCAGCCATATTAAAACTAAGAGACACTGTACACTTTATTATATGTGCTTAAGGGCTTTCTTTAACTGATAAGAGAGTAAAATGGTAAGCCGGACTGTGTGTGCGCAGGAACCATACAGCAATGGTTAGCACCTCAAAGCAAGTGAAGGATGGCAAGTACAGCACATCTTAGTTGGTCTGATATATTATGTCATTATAAGAGATAAGATAAATAGAACAGAATATAGTGATGCTTAAATTTCACATGAAAAGTTGTATCTTAACACACACTGAAGATAATATTTATTTCTAGCTCCCATATAAATTTTAAAAAATCACTGAAAACGGAGTCCCAGAAGGAAATTTAACATTCTGAGAAGAAGAAATAATGTAAATGCCACCCGTTGAAAGTCACACAAAAAATTAACTGTATTATTTTTCTTTTGAAATAAAAGATGAAAGACTAACAGGAAATGATTGGTCAAGTTCTGAAAAGTTTACTAACATTGTTTCAACCATGTATTGTCTGAAGTAATGAATCTGGTCTCTGGAGATTTGCATTCAATGAGACTTTGTCATGCCCTGGGGGCTCTTGGTACAGAAACCCTGTCAGAATTCTCAGGAATCTCCACCCAACTCCCTGTACTACATGGATGCTAAGTCAGCAGTATTTTACTGGAAAGAGCCAAAGAAACAGTCCTTTTGGAGACTATAGGATCTCTGTGAAGGTTACTCAGTGCTGCCATGCTAGGATGAAACAGACATAGAAAATATAGACAGGTATGGTCAGGTTCAGAGTGCACCTGAGTTGACTGCCTGCTCTTATTAATCTATTCCCCATCTATGTGACACCAAAACAGCATCTTTTTCTCTTTTTTTAAGCTTTCAAGCCATATATACAGTGTTTTCCCTATATATGTTTTATTATGAACCTGTTGTGTTGAGGTTAGGTTTAAAATCCATTCTCACATATTAATATGATTGATAGAGAAGATGAAAAATAAAGACAAACTATTATAATGAAGATCTAAGCTATGTATGCAAAATTCAGAGCAAGTATGAGTTTTAAAATATTCCATTGAAGTCATTCTTACATGAGCTTTCATGTTAATTATTTAATTCTGAGTAGAACTGAAAAAAAATAAAACCTAACAGGATAAGGGGGAATGGAAATAGTGACTGTTATAAACTAAATAGCATGGTATTTTTCATGATTATCTCACTCAATTTAAAGCATTTCTATGAACCACTTTCTTGCAACTGTGTTGTATTTACACAGATGCTCTATCCATCTCTTCCTTTTCTTTGAGGTTAATCTTTTGGAACTGTATTTTTTCAACTGAAAAAAAAGAAAAAGTAAAAACATTCAACACCCAAACCACACACTTTCCTTCTCTAAAGCATCCAGCACCTCAAATCATATTTCACAAAGTGTCAATATTCACCTGGGAAAAAGTAGCTCCAGATTCAAGAAGAAATTTTTTAATATATATTGCTATCAACAAAACCAAAGAATCACATAACATAAAACCAAAAATGCAACTCATTTCACTGCATTTACTACCATGATTCTCATCAATTAATTATCCTGAATACATTTTCTACATTGGAATCATATATTTTTGTGTCTTTGAGTCAGTTTCAGTCTTTAAGATTATGTATTACTGCTATTTGGAATGTGTTTAATCACTATTAAATTCTAAATCTCTGTATACTATCTTACACTCAAATTATTATAGAAACATTCCCACTCCATTTTTGTAGGCAGTATTAAAAAACTTATTTTTTCGCAAAGTTTTTTCTCCATGGGCCAACCAATTTATGCTTCACTTGTACTCCATTATCTTGGGCATTCTAAGAACTGCAGAGCAAGCTAAAGACTCAATTCCTAATCTTATGAATTAATTCTGCCATATTAAAAGTTAGTGTGGGAAATAGCTGTAACTTTCCTGCATTTAGGTTTTGAGCAAAATAAAGAAAAAAAAGTGAAAGCAAATAGGTGGGCTCCACAAGGAA
This sequence comes from Ellobius talpinus, assembly GCA_001685095.1. NCBI lineage: Eukaryota > Metazoa > Chordata > Mammalia > Rodentia > Cricetidae > Ellobius > Ellobius talpinus. Next base: position 3,576 of record LOJH01033142.1, on the reverse strand, counting down.
GCCCTTGAGAAATAAAGGGAAGTTCATCAAGTCTGTATGTAATCCCAGGCAGTGACCTACACTTACAGCTGATATAAAGAATTAGGTATTGTAGAATGAAAACGGGTTAAAAAGGATTCGGGTGACTCATGACGTATTCCACATGGCCATAGCAAAGCAATGGATACAGGAAAGATTTCACAGAGAGTCCAAGCAGGGAAACTTGTACTTGAAAGAGCATGAGAATAGGCTCTATGTTATTTTTAGAAAATCCTAGTCCAAATTGTGATGGCACAAAAGTGACCCGGCTATTCTTCACTTATCTATGGATCTTTCTGGTCTCTATTGGGAATATGTCAATCACGATTCCTACAGAAATAAATGATGTTGCAGTGAAGAATGCTCTGAATGGTGAATGAAGAGGATTGGCAGAATTGATATACGTCCTCTCCTCTTCCTAAGCACAGCTGTCTTGCTCACAAATGGATATTTCCTTTTCTCATAAAGCCATAAGTTATGGAGTGGACATTATTCTTTAGGATTTATCAGCATGGGTAGGGATGTCTTCTTTCTTCCTCAGTTCTAAGCGTTAGGAATAAAGAAAGGACAATTTAGAAAACAAGAAAATGTCCAAGTACATTGTAATCAGTTCTCAAAGAGCACAGGACAGGACAGGGAAATGGACAGTTTCATGTGTTTGTATCCCATGGCTCAGAGTAATGAAAGTCTGCAATTGTTGAGTACCAAATGCTGCTTGGTTAATCTCTCCTCCTTGATTTCAAGAACAGAGACCAATATTGTAAAATTCTTTGCCTTTCTTCAGCCAAAGCTGATGATGGAAATGTTGAGCACAACATACTTTTGTAGAGTAGAACAGAATGTTAAACAAAAGCAGGTTTTACAAAACATGGAATTTCAAGAAAATATTAACTCATTATGCTTGTGGTTATTGGCTAAAAAGATTTTCCGATAGTACCTTTCAAAATACTGAAAGTAATGAACAGAAGAATATAAAAAAGCTATGGGTGTATGGCAAAACAAAAGAGAAAACGTCAAAAAATACATATAGTGGTAAGAGATAGAACGATAAAAGTGATAGTATTTAAATAGAAGAGAAAACACAGTAAAAAGGAGATTTAAAATATAGTATAGATGTTGGCACATGGGAAAAAGATGAAAGGTGATTTAAGAGAAATTTAAGTTAGTATAACATTAATTACCATTCTGGAAAACTGAGGAATAAACTTGGGTGTGTTCTGATGATTCAGATATGAGGTCTTGGAAAATCCAATAAAATTAAAATGAATACATTTTGAAAGAAAAAAATGAATCAATAATATAAAAGGTAAAAGCAAAGCTGAGAAAGGATGAATCTTCTGGGAAAGGAAAAACAGCCTCCAGAACCATGTAGGGCACCCAAGGTGATATGATAGAAATCCATAGGAAAGGGTGGGCATGAGGGCCTGAGTTCCTAATGAGTGGCAAAATGCCAACTTCTAAGAGAATCTCTTTTGCTGCCTTAGAAGAAATGACTATATATTTTAGCAGTGTTACATTAAGGAAAGAAAGAAAGAATGCTCATGTCTGCCAATGAAGTATGCTTGTAATTTTCTTAAGAACAGAAATGTATCCAATAACATGTTCATATCCTATGAAACTTTGGAGTCTCTAACTATACTTTGTTTGCAAGAAGGACTCCTGTGGTGTTGCTATGTAACACAAGAGGAAAGAATTTAGGGTGCTAGAGATTTTGGTACTAAGAAAAGAAAAAAAATCAAGACATCAAGTTCCTCTTTTGGTATATGGAACCTTTTCTCTTACTGATTCCCATTCCTATTTCCTCTGCAGTTTACTCCCAGATTGGAAAATAATACTAAATAATTTCTGCTTTCAATTTTTGGTTTTAAAATCAATTCTCCTTTCACCACTTCATTTATATGAGCACTGTGCACTATATACTGCAACCATTCTGATCATAACATGGATATTAGATTAGCCTGAAACTATTCAGTGAGCCTGCCTAGAACATCCCAGCATATCTCAGAATACTAAATGGGTTCATGCAAATAAACCATCACTCTGTGTACCATGAAATAATAGCTGGAATGATCAGCAATTTCTGCGTAAATAATCCAGAGCACAAAATATTCTGGCCATAAAATTAAAACTTACTCATAGGCAAAACCCAGTCTTTCAGAAACAAAGCTAGCTCATCTTGCCATAAAGGGCAACCAGGACAGAATTCAATGTTCTATGTGCTTGGAAAGCTAAGTGGATTTATTTATTGGGTGCATTGTGGACATCATATTCTACTCCTCTGTGGAGGGGAAGGTTTAGGAAACCATGCAAACTTGCAATATCTTGAGAATGAGGTGTGTCTTTAGAAGAACTGGTTGAATGGGAGCAATTATGATGTAGATATACATACATATTCAAACTGTGTTCTTGTAATTAAAATAAGTGAAGAATATTAGCAGGGAGAGTATCCTGAAAACCCATCTAGACAATCTCACATTATTCATAGAGAAGCTGAATCCAATACAAGTGGGTAGTCCCAAATTTCAGAGATGCTTAGTGACATATGGAAGAGCCATCTTCTAAATGCAAGTTCCTCTATATTGACATTATGACATCATTAGTGCTTAAGTGGAGAAAACAAATCACACATTTTGGGAAATATGGATATCCTCAATAAAATTTGCTCAAACGTGTTTCAAAACTGATAATTGGACACTTTTCAAGATGTCTATGCTTCCAAATTTGAGAACATGAAAGTGCACACTCACTAGTAAGTTGTCAAGTGGATCATAAAGACACAAAGACCAAGTCTCAGGTAAACTTATGCCAAAAAATATGTACACTTGGGAAACTAAAGTCAGTATCTATGCTGTCCCCATAACCTCTGCACAAGTATCCCAACCCCTTCTTAAGTATACTGCCATGAGCCCATTGAACTGGAGAAATGAATGTGGATCACTGCTTTCTTTACTGACTGATGGCTTTCTGGTGTCATTGAAGATCTCTGAGACTTATTTTTTGTTATTTTAAGAAGGAAGTTGATGGTAATAATATACAGCTCCAAAGATGGTGGACAATTTAATGCAAATAATTTAGGGCCTAGTGCACAGAATACATGGACAATAGCCATGCCATGATTATTTTCTATTTCCATGCTTCACACACAGAGGCTGACCATTGAGACAAAGTAAGAGATTCTAAGCAACTCTACCCACCTTCTCTCTCTCTCTCTCTCTCTCTCTCTCTCTCTCTCTCTCTCTCTCT
>LOJH01033140.1:0-14957 GCA_001685095.1 Ellobius talpinus | reverse complement strand
TGTGTGTGTGAGAGAGAGAGAGAGAGAGAGAGAGAGAGAGAGAGAGAGAATGCTCAAACCATCACAGGAGGAGTGCTGGGTTGAGTCAGAAAGCGCCCTTTGTCAGTGCCTCTCCAGCAAAACCCCAGAACAAAGGAAAGGTCTGACTTTGTGAGTAGTTAGGATAGTGAGAAGTTCCACATCATGGTGATTTAGTTCAACAGTGCATATGTAACAAGGAGCCTGCAGGACCAGGTACCTTCAGCTGAAGGCTGTCACCACCCAGACAGCTTAACTGTCGCAGTGAGAGCTGTGGGGAGGCTGGCCCGTGCATCTCAGGCTGTGGGGTCTGTGCGCCTGCCTCAGGCTGTGGGGTCTGGCCTTCCGTAATAAATGCTGTCCTTTAGGGGCAGCCCCATGCTCTCACAATAACAAAATTCAGAGCCTGCTACAGATGACACAGATGTTGGGGTAGGAGAAGAAACATCAGCTCTACTTTAGACAAAAAAAACCCACTCCTTAATTTACCCTTGCAACCCGGGGAAAAGCCACATGACATCCACTTGAGGCAAGTTCCTGTTCTTGTTGGCTAGCGAATGCCTTGAGTTCCTGCCCCGACTTCCCTAGCCGGTATCTACAAGCTGTAAGATGAGTTAAACCCTTTCCTCCCAAAGCTGCTTCTGGGCATGGTATTTTTATCACAGCAATAGAAACCCCAAATGAGACAACCAAAAGCACCGTGAGGAAGAAAGATTGTTTCACTTTGTAACTTTCACACTACATCGCTGAGGAAACTGGGCTACAGAGTGAGTTTGTGAGACCAGTTTGGGATAAATTAAAGCATCTCTAAAAAGAAAAAAATTAATTGGAGTGATATTGCACAGGCTGTAATCCCAGAACTTGAGAGGTGGAGGTAGGACGAACAGGAGTCAAAGGCCAGCACAAGGCTGTGTAGACTCTCAGAAACAAACAGTATGTAATAGTTTCCAACTTTGAGAGCTGGCATAGAAGGGTAAGGCTGCAGTGAGTCTGTGTCCCACCAGCCAGCTCCCAAATAACAGCACAGAGACTTACTGATTATGAAAGCTTGGCCTTAGCTTAGGCTTGTCCCACCAGCTCCCAGAACTTAAATTAACCCATTTCTAGTCATCTACATTTTGACTCGTGGCTTTCTACCTCTGTTCATTCTGTATGTCTGACTCCCTTCAAGTCCTGTTGGTGTCTGATGAGCACCCGGATTCATCTACTTTCTCTCTGCCTGGAAGTCCTGCCTATACCTCCTGCCTAGCCTCCTACTGGCCGTTCAACTCTTTATTAAACCAATCGCAATAATCTGTCTTCACACAATGAACAAACATCCTATAATTTAAGAGGAAAAGGATTAGGATGTGACTGTATTCCTCACCTCTCTTCCTTTTCTGCAGGCTTAAAGGTGCAGAGATAGCCGCTGGCCTTCAGTATCTCTGGATGACCCTCATTAGCAATCGGAACTTAAAATACCTCAATCTGGGGAATAACCTCCTGAAGGATGATGATGTCAAGTTAGTCTGTGAAGCGCTGAGACACCCTAACTGCTCCCTGGAGACTTTGCGGTGAGCTTCGGTTCTGGTTATCAAATGCGTGGCTTTCATTTGAGAAGCTGGAGTAGTCTCCAGAAAGTCGCAATAAATAGAGGATTCGAGCGACGTCCCGGAGAAGGGTGGCCATACTGATTTGGCAACACTCACTGGTAGTGGGAGAGCCGGGAGAATTGAGAAAAAGAATGGACTGTGTGCCAGCAAAGGGAGCATCTCAAATAGTAGATTATAAGATATAAATGCTGTGCCACAATGAAACTCTTTAGTGTTTTATAAAAATTAAACAAGACCAGTGAGATGGCCCAGTGGATAAAGGAGTTTGTCACTAGCCTGGTGACCTGAGGTCCATCCCCAGAACCTACTTGATGGGGGGGAGAGAAATGACTGTCCCCTGACCTCCACATGCACACTGTAACATGTGCACACACACATTAAATAAATGTGAGGAAAGACTGAAAACAAATACTGCATGCTGGGGAGTATGTACCTGGAACCGTGGTCACTGAGCTGGGGATGGTGAGCTTGAGAGGCCAGCCTGGTTTGCCTAGCAAGATCCTGCATCTAGAAAAGTGGTGTGGGGAAATCTGCAGGTGTCGCTCAGCTGGTGAAGGGCTTGTCTAACACGCAGGAAGCGTCACTTTAGTTCCCATCAATACACAAAACCAAGCACAGGGCTTGAACCTTAATCCCAGCACTCAAGGTAGAGGCAGGAGAAGCAGAAGCTCAAGATCATCCTAGGCTATTTAGCGATTTTGAGGCCAACCTGGGCTACATAAGACCTTGTCTCCAAAGGAAAAGAAGGGGTCATGTGTGCAACCTCCGGGATTTTCTTTGAGTAGCTATGTGACCACGGCAAACTTTCTGAGCTAGAACTGACCTGGGCCACTTGTCAAGTCATGCTGAGGAGTTGTCACTTTCGTTCTTTTGCACCGGATTGTGTTTACTAATTTTGTGTGTGCATATGTACATGTTCATGCCACTGTGTGTGTGGTCAGAGAACAACTTGTGGGAATGGGTTCTCTCCTTCCAATGTATGGGTCCCGGGAGCAAACCCAGGTCTCAGTCTTGGTGGCAAGCTCCTTGACCCCCAAGCATTCTCACCAGCCCAGCACTTTCTTTCATTTAGCAAAGCATAGATAATTTATTGTATCTATGAGGTATGGGGTGCTGGGTAAAAGCGTTGGCGGGCTACTATAAGGAAAAGCTATTTGTGTGCACACACCTCCAGTTCCTAAGTAGCTGAGTCAAGTGTGTTACCCTGGGTTACCCAGGAGGGATGAGAAAAATGCCTCAGGCTATTATTATCTGTCTCTGCAGATTGGATTCCTGCGAGCTGACCTCTGCTTCTTACAGTATGATCTCCGAGCTACTTCTCTCATCCACCAGCCTGAAGTCCCTCAGCCTGGCAAGAAATCGGGTGACAGAAAAGAGCATGGGGCAGCTCTGTGGGGCCTTGAGTAGCTCCAGGTGTGCACTCCAGAAGCTGATGTGAGTCCCGCTCGCTTTCTGACTGTCAAGCTGAGATGTCTGGAAGGCGCGAGGGAGTGGCAGATGTTGCACTCTAGAATAAGGCCTCACGGGAAAGCCCTGATGTGGGGCATCAGAGAGACCCCGGTTCACTCAGTCATAGCCCTTCCTGTGCAAAGGGAGAGTAATAGGAATCAGCCCAAGACCTCTTTACTGACAGGGTGCCTTTGGAGCGTGAGGCTTACATGAGCCAAGGGGGTTAGTTCATACTTGACTCCACTGTTAGAGATGATCTCCTCGTTCAGTGACTGGTGACATCCTTCTTGCCTGGCCAAATCCAAAACAGAACATGGGCATGGTTGGCACAAGGTCTGGTTGTATATGACTGTAATCCCAGTTCCCAGGAGGCTAAGACAGAAGGGCCATAGCAAGTCTAGGGAGGTCTGAGCTACAGAATGAGCTCTTCACATACACACACACACACACACACACACACACACACACACACGGGAAATAGGTGTGCTGGTCAGGTGGATCTGTGGGTAAGGAGCATGTAGAACAAGCATGGGGACCAGAGTTCAGCTCCTCAGAACCCACGTAGAGCCAGATAGACCTGATGGATTACACAGCACTAAGGAGGCAGAGACAGGATCCCCAGAGCAAGTATAGCCATATAGCGGAAAGAAAATGGGCAGCCGCCAAGTTGTCCTCTGCACTTCACGTGAAAGCCATGGCGCACACATGCCCCACACATAAAGACAAAACCAAGGGATGAGAGGGGAGCCATGGCACACACATGCCTTCACAATACAGACAAAACCCAAGGGATGAGAGGGGAGCCATGGCACACACATGCCCCACACATAAAGACAAAACCCAAGGGGTGAGATTTGTACATGTATATACTAAGATTTACTTTATCTTGTAGGTATCTGCATGTTAGGGCAGTACCTACGGAGGACAGGAGAGAGCATCAGATCCCCCGGAGCTGGAGTTACAGGTGGTTGGGAGCCATCCCATCCAGATGCTGGAGCCTGCACTAGGGTCCTCTGGAAGATAAGCAGCACTCTAACCACTGAGCTGGTCCTCCAGACCCCACACCTGTGTATACTGTCTGTGCAGCCTCTCTACACCCTGACACCCATATTCTTTCTCACCCATAGCCAATGCTGGTCCCTAGCCTCCTGGACACAGCCATTTCTCTTCTCATGATATTCATACACACACAGTTGTGTGTATCTACATAAAATCTTGGGCTTGTTGGTGAGGTTGCCGCCAAGCCTTAGTGATCTTAGCCCAGTCCTTGAAGCCACGTGATAAAAGAGTAAACTGACTTTTTAGTTTCCCACTAACTAACACACTGTGCCTATACATGCACATAATAAATAAGTAAAATGTGCTTTTAAAAAGTATGAGGTGGCTGGAGAGATGGCTCAGTGGCTAAAAGCTCTGGCTGCTCTAACAGAGGACCTGGGTTCAATTCCCAGCACCCACAAGACAGCTGTCAGCTGTCTGTAACTCCAGTTCCAGGGGATCTGGCACCCTCACACATACATGCAGGCAAGACACTATTGCACATAAAAATATGTAATTTTTTAAATTCTTTTAAAGTGTGAGGCTGCCAGTACTTGGGAGACAGAGGCAGGCAGATCTCTGTGAGTTCAAGGCCAGCCTGGTCTCCAGAGTTCCAGGACAGCCAGGACAGAGAAACCCTGTCTCCAAGCAACCAAGGTGTGGGGCTGGAGAGGTGGCTCAGTAGCTAAACACCATTGCTCTTCCCGAGGACCTGGGTGTTCCGTTCCGGCACCCACACTGGGCATCTCCCAGGTGCCTCTGACTCCAGCTCCAGAGAATCTAATGCCTTCTTCTGGCCTCCTTGGGAACCCAGATGACACACACATATACAGACATGCACACATACACACACTTTTAAATTTTTTAAATTTAGATCTAGGAACCACAAATGAAATTGGTTGAGTTCACTTAGTACACCTGTCTCTGGTTGCCTCCGTTTTCCTACAAATGATGCAACTTCGTTCTTTATCGTGAAAATGCTCCGCTGCCTGCACGCACGTTTTCTGTGTCGGCTGCTCTGCAGCTGAACACTGTCCTTGGCTCCATAGCTAGGTGTCCTGGGTAGTGCTGTGGTAAACGTTGGTGAGTGTCGGGGAGGAAAACAGAAGAACAGGCCTCATTTTTTCCTCTGGGGGGCTCTCCTTGCAGACTGGACAGCTGTGAACTCAGCCTGGTCAGCTGCCACGGTCTGGTCTCAGCCCTTTCTGGCAACCTGACCTTGACCCACCTGTGTCTGTCCAACAACAGCCTGAGGACCGAAGAGGTGAGACTGCTGTGCCAGTCCATGAAAGGCCCGTGGTGTGCTCTCCAGCGGCTCATGTGAGTCTGGCTCCTTTCTCAGTTCTCAAAGGGAATGATGGGCAGTGGCCAGAGAGATGGTGTGTGGCGGGGAGTGTTTTATAACACCCTGGCAGAAAGCAACTTCAAGGAATTTATTTTAGCTTATTGTTCCAGAGGGATAGAGTCCAGCATAGTGGGGGAGGCTTGGCAAAGGTCAGGAAAAACAAAATGACGGAACAGGAAGCAGCTGAGCAGGTTTTTATACACTCATGGGAAGCAGAGCAGGAAGGTAAGACTCACAGCCCACCACCAGTGACATGCTTCCTCCAGTAAGGCCACCACCTCTCTAAAGAGCACCCCCAACTGGGAACCAAGTGTTCAGACAGGAACCTTAGGTAGATATTTTATATTCAACCTACCACACCCAGTATTGTAGGACTCTGGTTCTAGGACCCTCATTGGTATAAAAACCATTTTGTTATTGCTGCATGGATGATGCGGAAGGATTATCTGTATCAGGAAAACAGTCGTTGGTTTTTGTTTGCTGTGTGTGGGGCGGAGGGGACAAGAATGTGCACCACAGCACACAGGTGGAAGTCAAAGGCCTCACACTTGTGCTCAGCACTTTTACCCACTGAGCCATCTTGTCAGACCACAAATGGTGTTAGTTACCGGTAATACAGTGCTGGAAAGGGCATGTAGTGTCTCTTTCTACAGGGCTGAGAGTCTATGTGTGAGAATTGAGGTTTCTAGGGAAGCTGGGCGGACAGCTCAGCAGTAAAGCACCTGCTACAGATGCATGAAGTGAAGACCTAACTTCGGATCCCCTGATCTCACCTAATAATTAAAACAGGTGGTTGGTGTGCCCGTCTAATCCCAGTGCTGGGGAGCAGGAGACAGGCACAGCTTGGGGCTGGCCAGGCAGCCAGCCTCACTGAATCAGCAGCCAGTTAGAGGCCTTGTCTCAATAAACAAGCTAGGGTTGGACTGAGAGATGGCAGCAGTTAAGAGCACTTGCTGATTTTGTAGAAGACTCAGGTTCAGTTCCTAGCACCCAGGTGGAGGTTCACAACCACCCCTAACTCCAGTTCCAGGGATCTCATGCCCTCTTGTGGCCTCCAAGGTTACTGCACACAGTAAACATACATTCTGCATCCAAACACTTCCACATATAAACTAAAAATCTTTAGAAATGAAAGTGGATAGCTCATGAGGAGCAGATCAGTGGCCTCCACACATGCACATACATGAGCATGGGCACACCCATGAAAAGACTTTTAGGTGGATGTAGAGGACTCAGGTCTAAGGTCGCAGATGTGTGGGATTGGCAACTCCTAGGAAGGCCACACACGGGCTGCAGTGAGACCGTGTTTCCATGTAATTTCATCAGCCTCTGTTGTCTTCAGCCAGAAATCTTAGGCCTGGCAGAGTGAGAGATTCTTGTTACTCGGATCAATGCCATTTGCTTACTCTGGTTACTAGGGGCTGGCTTCTTGCTGTTTATTCACTTCGAACAATCAGTCCACTGGTAACATCGTGTGAATAAAACATATACGGGGTGTGGCAGCAGGTGAAGGAGCTGGTCGCCATGCCTAATGGCTTGAGTTCAATAATCCAGGACCCACATGGTGGAGAGAGAGAGCCAAGTGTCAGTTTGTCCTCTGACACACACACACACACACACACACACACACACACACTGCAGTATGCACTCGCTGACACGCATAGTAAATACAATTTGAAAACATATACATGTGTCTGTCATAAACCAGGAAGTGTGTTAAGATAACCCAAGCATGGTGGGGTGGTGTTTTACCTTACAACTACAATATTCAGGACGTGGAAGCAGGAATATTCTGGGTTATCCTCATCTACAAAAGGAGTTCTCAGCCAGCATGGCCTGCTGAAGACCCTGTCTCGAAAATATAAACTAGTACCAGCAAGATGCCTCAGCAGGTAGAGGTGCCTGCTGTCAAGTCTAACAATGCAAGTTTGATCCCGGGGACCTATTACGGTGGAAGGAGAGAGCCAGCTTCACCAGCTGTCCCCTGACCTCCATTCACGCACCGTAGCATATGTGCAGTCTCACATACAAACATAAAATGTGGTTTAAAATGTTTAAAATACAGGAGAAATAGGTTTGAAGAATCTGTGCACGCGCATACACGCACACACGTACACACACATACCTACACACACATACCTACACACATACACACACCGGCCACAGCATACATATGGGTGGCAGAGAAGCTAGGAGTCGGTAATCTCCTTCCACCATGTAGTTCCCGGGAAATGGATCCAGGTTGAAGTTCTCAGGCTTAACGACAAGCACTTTTACCTGCTAAGCCATCCTGCCGGCCTGGTTGGAGCTCTCGCTTCAAGTGTGTCCAGTGCTAATAAGTATCCCAGTAACTGCCAGGGTCTTTAACCACCCACCACTTAAGGCTCACAGCAGTGGTCAATGTAAATATGAGCCCTGTCGTAGAGCAGAGTAAACTGAGGCAGAGAAGGAGCCCGTCCCATATTCTTCCCCTTTGTGTCCCTGTAGACTGAACCAGTGCGACCTCAAAGGAGATGCCTGTGGCTTCCTGGCACTGACACTGATCAACAACAGAACGCTGACACACCTGAGCCTGACCAAGAACCCAGTGGCAGATGATGGCGTGAAGTTTCTGTGCGAGGCTATAAAGGAACCGACTTGTCACCTGCAAGAGCTGGAGTGAGTAGGCAGGGGTGGCTAAGGGTCGTCTCTGCCACCCAGGTTTCTAGATGGCAAGAGAGGTGGACACGGAGACACAAGACTAGTCTAAGGTCAAGTGCTCAGCCCTCTGCAGTCACACCTGCTGGGGAAAGCGATGGAGGATGACCGTGAAGGGGAGCCGCAAGGCAGGATTACGCGTTCAGGGTCACCCTTGATCCCTTGAAGTTTGTTCATTTCTTCAGAGATAATTTGGTTTGGTGATTTTTGGTTGGTTGGTTTTTGTTTTTTTGTTGTTGTTATTTTTTTGTTTTGTTTTGTTTTATTGTTTCTGTTTGAAGTACTCCAGGAATGGAACCAAAATCCTTGTATGTGCACTCTACCACTGAGCCACACCCCAGCCCCTCACTGGGGGGTTCTAGGCAGGGGCTCTACCGCTGAGCCACACCCCAGCCCCTCACTAGGGGGTTCTAGGCAGGGGCTCTACCACTGAGCCAGGCCCCCTGCCCTTCACCAGAAAATTCTAGGCAGGTGATCGACCACTGAGCCATGCCTCCCAGTCTGGCATAGTTATTTTTCCAAAGATGCCTCCACTCATCCATACCTGCTGCAGGTGCCCCTCCACTGCTACCGATCTCCAAGGCTGACGTGCTACCCGCTCTGCGCCATTCGTGAGAACAGATAGAAAAGCTGTCTCTCGGGGATGGGGCCTGCCTAGCAAACCTGAAAACCTGCTTTCAGATTTGCAAAACTCACCTAGGTGCCCCCTGCATGTGCTTATAACCCCAACACTAAGGGGGGAGGCAGCCAAGCAGATCCCAGGGGATCACTGGCCAGCAAGTCTCTCTAAAATGACAAGTTTAAAGCATAGGGAAATAGAGGCGTATACCTGATGTCAATCTCTGGACTCTCCACAGGCATGCACAGATGTGAGTACACCCCTACCCACCTACGCACATACGCACACGTGCATACTCCACGCACAGTAAAGACCATCTCCCTTTAAATTGCAGTGTTTGCTTTATTTAGAGTGAGGGCCTTTATATGGGCAGCAATGCCCACATGGAGGTCAGAAGACAGCTTACAGGAGGCAGTTCTCACCTTCGACCATGTAGTCTCAGGGCATGAAGCTTAGGATCATCACTCACGGTGGCAGGGACCCTTTATCCGAGACAGCCTCGCAGGAGAAAATAAAGACAGCCGTTCCGAGTGTTCCTGAATACTACTCCTGTGCTAGTCCTCCCCACTGAAGACGTGGATTTCCCGTGTCCCTCGCAGACTGGTGGAGTGCTGGCTCACTGGGGAATGCTGCGTGGATCTGGCCAGCATGATCACCATGAACCAGCACTTGAAGAGCTTGGACCTCGGCTACAACGACCTGGGTGACAACGGAGTCATAACCCTGTGTCAGGGGCTGAAACAGAATAACAGCTCCCTGAGGAGACTCGGGTAATCTCTTAGGGTCGCCTCTTTGAGGGGCTGAGCTCAGAGGAGGTGGTGGGAGGGACCTGAGCCATGACCCCAAGGTGGTGTTGTGATGGGTGTCAGGGTCTAGTGGTGGGAGCTTTCAGATACTCACTGAGCCTCCTCTCTGTGATTGGCACGATGCTGGGTATTGTGTGGTTACAGACAGCTAAGGCCTTGGTGGCGCCGCACATAGAATCTAGCGGGGAGAATGAACCCAAGGCAACCAGTTACACCAGTGGTTAAGACTTTTATTCTCAGCATCTCAACCACCTGACCAGAGTGCTACCCAGATATGGTGGCTCACACCTGTTGTTCTAGCACGAGAATCATCTTGAGTTTGAGGCCAGTCTGGGCTATGTTGTGAGGTTCTGTGAGATCCTGACACACTCGTGCATACCCACAGACACACATGATACACATAAAAAAAAATTTTTTTAAATACTAAAATATGGGCCAGTGACATGGTTCAGTAGGTAGAGGTGCCCAACAATCTGAGTTCCGACATTGGGATTCAAATAGGAGGAGAAAACTACCTGTAGTGGATTGTCCCTTGAACTCCACACATGCACAGCAAACACGCACATGCGTGCATACACAAAACTAGTCAGTGTGACTTTTCAAATATCAGAACACACTGATAGACCATGATCCATTGATTTTCTTTCCTTGGAGGTGGATGCTTTCTGTTCGCCCAAGTGGCCTGGATCTTATGTGTCTGTCTCAGCCTTTTGAATGTGCGGGTAAACAGGAGTGCACTGCCATGCCCAGTTCAATGGCTTCTTAATCTTTTTATTTACAATTTGCTATGTGTGCTCAGCTCGGGTGTGTGTGCCTGCTTGTCTTTATTTGCGCCACATGCTTGTCTGTGTCTACCAAGGCCAGAAGGGGGGAGAGTACGCTCTCCTGGAGCTGGAGTTCTAGGCAGCTGTAAGCCACCTGACGGGAGTGCTGAGAAGCAAGCCCGAGTCCTCTCCAAGAGCAGCAAATGCTTTTAACTGCTAAGCGTCTTTCCAATGCCCTTGTCAATGATATTCTCTGGCTTGCTGCTCTTCTCAGGATAAAGCCCTAATTTTTTTATTGCCATGCATTCATCCTAGATAGTATTGGGTTTCACAGGGACGTTCTCGTCCAAATATATATAGTTACTTTGACCATGTCATACACCTTTTGACCCCACAGACCTCCAAACCTTCCCCTCACATCCCCCCAATCCCCTTCATTACCCTGGACAGCTTCACAGCTACTTTAGTAGCATATATGACTTTATGTATCTACTTACAATCTAGGCTCCGAGAACAGAAAACAATGCAATATTTGTCTTTCCAAGTCTGACTTAATACGCTAATCTCCCAGTCTATCCATTTTCCTCGAATGCTAACCCTTTAAAGTTTTCAGCCTCCCGTGTCCCACATGGTCCCTGACCAAGCTCTGACTCGGACGTGGTTATCTGTTAAGGGTCCTCCCACTAAAGCAGGTCCATGAAGCTTCCATGGATGTGCATGTCTGGACATCCTGCTTCCTTCACGCACTTCCCCATCCTTTGAGTCTCTGGAGCAATATCACTTTTGGGTGGAAGAGGGGTTTCTAGGCAGGGTTTCTCTGTGTAGCCTTGGCTATCCTAGAACTTGCTCTGTAGCTAGGCTGGCCTCAAACTTATAGATCCAACTGCCTCTGCCTCCTGAGTGCTAGGTTTAAAGATGTGTGCCGCCACCACCAGGCATGGTATCACTTATTAATCAAGTATTTCTGTGTTCCTTGTGTTCCTTGTATTCCCCATTTCAGTGTCTCTGGTCCTTTTCACAAAGACAGTTTGAGGTGTCCCCAGAAGCTCTCAGATCCAGAACAAGACCTTAAGGGTTGGGACTATCTGGGCTCTTCCCAAGAGCAATTAAATCAAACTCTGGGGACAGAACCCCACTCAAATTGTTTTGGTTTGGTTTGGAGACAGGGTTTCTCTGTGGCTTTGGAGCCTGTCCTGAAACCAGCTCTTATAGACCAAGCTGTCCTCAAATTCACAGAGATCCACCTGCCTCTGCCTCCCAAGTGCTGGCATTAAAGGTGTGTGCCACCACCACCGCCTGGCTTCCCACTCACCTTTTTTAAACATTGGGTTGAAGCACTTCTGGGCTGAGTGACAGATTCTTGCTTGGGCTTCTGGGTAGGCTGGAGGCATGCGGGCTGACTTTCGAATGCTGTGAGGCCCTGTCGTCGACCCTCGCTTGCAACCAGTGCCTCACCAGCCTCAACCTGGTGAAGAACAGCTTCAGTACGCCGGGGATGTTGAAGCTGTGTTATGCCTTCCGCCATTTCACCTCCAATCTGCGTATAATTGGGTAAGTCCCTACTGACCGTCTCCTGAGATGTAAACTTGACTCTCTGACACGTTACTCGGAGAAGCAGCAACGCTTGAAAGTGGTTGGGATCCTTGGCTCGGCAACTATCTTTATCGAAAGCTTTGGTTCTCGACCTTCCTAATGCTATGACCCCTCAGTGCAGTTCCTCATGTTGTGGTGACCCCCAACCATTAAATTATTTTCCTGACTTTTTTTGAGGGGGGTCGGTTTTGAGACCAGGTTTCTCTGTGTAGTCCTAGCTGTCCTGAAACTCATTCTGTAGACCAGGTTGGTCTCAAACTCAGAGATTCACCTGTCTCTGCCTCCCAAGTTCTGGGATTAAAAGTGAGCACTATAACTGCCCAAGTCATTCGATTATTTTCATTGCTGCTTCATAACTGTGATTTTGCTACTGTTAGGAATCATGATGAAAATATCTGATATACAACCCATAGGTTGATAACCATTTATCTAATGGGTGAATCCCATTAAGTTCCAGGCACCTTGTGGAATGCCAGGCTAAAGGAACATGGGTGTCAGAGACAAGATGCATGACCTCAGGGAGCTGGCCTTTGAACGGGCGGCAGGAGGGGGGCAACACACACATATTTGCCCTCACACTAAAAGCAGAATTGCTGTAGGGTCATCAATTTTACTTCTGGATATGTCATCAAAATAGTTGAAAACAAGATCTCAAAGGGACATCTGCACCAGGCATGATAACACACACTTTAATCGCTGGAGGCAGGCGAATCTGAGTTTGAGGTCAGCCTAGTCTACCTAGAGCAGTGGTTCTCAGCCTTCCTAATGCTGCCACCCTTTAATACACTCCCTCATGCTGGGATGACCCCCCAACCTTAAATTATTTCATTGCTACTTCATAACTAATTTTGCTACTGTTTGAATCGTAATGTAAACATCTGGTATGCAGGATGTCTCATGTGGGACCTCAAAGGGGTCATGACCTACAGGTTGAGGACCGCTGACAGTTCCAGGACAGCCAAGGTTACACAGTAAGCCCTGTTTGTGAAAAAATGTCAGAGATAATTAGTACACTCACGTTTATAGTGGCATTTTTCAAGACAGGGAATTTGATGCCTGCTCATCATGGCTAAGACATAAGGACTCTATGTTAAGAGAAGTCAGTCACAAAGACAGCTGTTGTGTAACCATTCACATGAGGGTCCTAGATTTAGACTCAAGACAGGAAGGCTGGAGGTTACTAAAGGAGGAGACAAGAGGGCCGGGTGGTGTGGAGAGATCTTAGCTAGGTAAAGCCCTGGGTTCCATACCTGGCACTGCCAAAATAATTTAAAGGGGAAAGGAACATTTAGAGTTCCCATATAATGTCTGCAGATCTTTCAGTTTGGGATGATGGGAAAGTTCTCTGGATGACGGATGTGGTTGCTCTACAGTATAGCTGTTAGCGTGATGCCATGTATGCGTCCCAGGATGGTTAAGATAGTTCATTTTGCTGAATCTCATACCTTCAGTCCTAGCCCTTGTGAGACTGAGACGAAGAAGAGTACCACAAACGTGGGGCTAGCTTTGACTACATAGTGAGTTCCGGGATGGTGTAGCCCACAGCCTGAGACTATCTCAATCAAAAGTAGACAAGTTTGTCCTGCGTGTTAAATACTGAATGGAAGTTTCTGTGTTCCAATAAATAACACCCCCATTCATGCAAGCAACTATACTGAAATGGAGTGGGACTCAAAAGATGGCTTGATGCTTGAAATGAAAGCATTTGCTGCTCTTGCAGAGGGATAATTTCTGTCCCCAGGACCCACATGGTGACCCACAACAGCCTATAACTCAAGTTTCAGTGTCTCGGTGCTCTCTGCTGGCCTCTGTGGGCCCTGCACGTGCATAATGCAGTGCAGATACATGCACATCCATTTCTTAAAATATTGTTTCTTTGTGTGTATATGTGGAAGACAGAACAACTTGCAAAAACCAGCTTTCTCATTCCATCATGAAGGTCCTGGGATAAAATTCACGTTGATAGGTTAGCAGCCAAGTATCTTTATCCACTGAGCCATCTCACGTGCCCAAGTGTACTTAGAATCCAAGAAAGTAATTTGGCTGAAGTTCCAAGCAAAATGGCACATGCCTGTAGTCCCAGTCCCAGCTCTAAGGAAGCAGAGGGATTGCTGTACATTTGAGGCCAGGCTAGCCCACCTAGTATGTTCTGGGTAAGATCCTGCCCACAAAAACAAAGAATTGGGCTGAAGAGGATAGGACTGGCAGCCCAGATGAGGTTGGTGGTGAAGTGGCTCAGTTGAGTGACTGCTCCAGATACGAGCCACAGGATGTATCCAGAGTACACATTTTAGCACATGCCTATAAACACATAAAGCCCAGGGGTGACTGTAGGGATGGAGTGTACCATTGGAGGCAGCAGGGAAGGGGCGGTAGATCGAGAACCCTGGCTGGGTGAGGCTGGCAGTCTTTACATAAACATCTCACAAGGTGCATGTGCAAACAAGCCCAAAGGGCAGAATGTTGGTTTAAAGAACCAACTGGAGCCAGGAGAGGTGGTGGCGTACACACCTTTGATCCCAGCACTCGGGAGGCAAAGGCAGGTGGATCTCTGAGTTTGAGGCCAGCCTGGTCCACAGAGCCAGTGCCAGGACAGGTTCCAAATTTACACAGAGAAATCCTGTCTTGGAAAAAATAATTTAAAAAAAAAGAGAATTTTACCAATGAGCCACAGGGCCCAGCAGTCTTTGACAGGGCCCAGATGGTGAGTATGGTCTTAGTAGTTGGTGCAGTCTTGGGGAGATGGCTGTCTGTAAAGTGCTTCCCATACAAGCCTGAGGGCTTGAGAGTTCTGCTCCCTAGAACCCCTATAAAAGACAGATGTGGTGGTGCACACACCTGCAAGCCTTAGCACTAGGGAGACAGAACAGAAGATCCTGGAGTTCATTGGCCAGCCAGCCTGCCTAGCCAGTCAGCAAGCTCTAGGTTTAGGGAGGTTCTCAAAGTGAAGAGTGTAGTGATAGGGGAGCAGGCCTGTTTTTTGTCTGGCCCAGCTCCCGCACGGCTAGCTTTACACCCGAAATAACAACACACAAA
>LOJH01033138.1:0-14311 GCA_001685095.1 Ellobius talpinus | reverse complement strand
TAGATAGATAGACAGACAGATAGATGGAACCTATAAGATGCATGATACATATATAGGTAGATGTAAACATATACACAGACAAACAGATGGGGTTATTATGGAAATTGATTTGCATAGGTAAAGAAGAATATAAGCCCCCAGTACCTTGTGTGTTTTGTTTGAGAACCAGGAAAGTCTAGAGTGCAATTTATTCTATGCCAGAAGACCCGATACCTAGAAGGAGAATTATGTTTGTGTTGGACTCCAAAGGCTGGGAAATAAGGAACCGTAAATATCCCTGGCAGGTGATGGTCCCAGCTTGAGCAAAGAACTCAACTATGCTCTTCTGCCACCTTTGTTTTGTTGGGGCCCTCAGCTGTTGGATGCTTTTCTGCCATGCTAGGGAGGTTAGTTTAACCTGTTTCCTAGTTCAGATATTGAGGTCTTCAGGAAAGCCCTCACACACTTACTCAGAAACGTCTTTCCAGCTACTTGACATCACCTCCACAAAGAAATTGAACAGTAGCAGGAGATCTGCAGGGAGCCGCAGAGAAAGTCCAAGTGATGGCGCACTGGCTTAGTAAAAGATCCGTAAGGAAAGGCATGTTCTGGACTGTGGATGGAGCTTGGAAGTGGTCCTGCAGCTGCTTCATCACCCACAGGGAAGTATGAGCTCAAGGGCAGGACACATAGGCTCCAGGCCCCAGAGTCCTGAGGGAGAGGCCAAAGGCAGGGTTGGTTCTCCAGGTCTCTATCAGTACCACTCTTCTTGACATTCCTTTCTTCCCCCATGAGACCATGAGAAGTGGGTCTCATGTCATAGGAAGACAGAGGCCTGCACTTATGAAGCAGAAGAATGGATGACAGACTACAGAACTTACTTTTGCCTTTCATTGGCCAAACAGCTGTAGGCAAGTCATTTGAATTCCTCGAACCTTGGCTTTCTTATTGATGGACTGGAAATAAATTTCATCTAAATAGTTAGACTATGGTAAGCATAAATCAAGTGCTGAAATTGTAGCATAAATGTTTGCTTTATAAGAAGAATTACAAATACAATGCAATTGTTTTGATTGTTGTTGATGATGCTATTAAGGATAAGGGTATTTTTAAGGTATTTAAAGAATAACCGAGGTAGAATCAATGTTCTCCATAAAATGTGACTAAATCAAGTTGAACAGTTAAAGATATCAAAGTGCTATAACAAATGCAAAGAATAACAGAAAATGTTTACTGTGTATTAAAAAGAGGTTTTGGAGCCTTGCTCTTGTCCAGTGGTATTTCCATATGGAAATTTATTTGGAAATTCATAAACAACATCATAGTTTTGAATCCTTGATGTTTATATGCATTCAATACAATTGCAATTATCACATCATCATAGAGAAATGGTTATTATGAGTAGGAATGATTAAGTCAGGCTGCTTGACATCACAGCCGTGAGCAGAGGGCAAGCCATGTAATCTAGCTAAACTTTGGTTTCTTTATCCACCAGAGAGAGATGGAGTTTTATTGGAGGGGGCTTATTTAATGCACAAATATAGGTGTCAGAATTATTTATAAATCCTTTAATGGATGTTGAATAATGAAAATAATTTAAAGTACATAGTGATTGTAAAAGCTTTGATAAATTTTTCAATAAACACATTAAACTGATTTAGCAATTCTTATACAACTCATCATTTTACTGTTCATCCTTAGGAAAATTCCTACTCATTTGTCCGCCAAGATCTAGGTTTCACAATGTAGCAGAAGACAAACATCATAGTGATCAGCTCCCTGCTTAAGGTGAATTAATTAGCCTTTTGTGGCTGAAGTTGAAATTCTAAGTCTGTAAGTGTTTCATGTTTTATAGAACCCATAAAAACAATTGTGTGTGAGACTTGTCCATTTTCATACTTACAATTGTGTCTGAGACTTGTCAATTTTCATACTTACAGTATCTTCTATGATTGGAAAGGGAATTTCCCTTAAACTGTCTGATAGCCCAATGGAATGAGGATGCCTCGTTGGGTTTCCCCAAAGCACTAATGGACTATCCTCTGCAACCAATGGTTCTCCTCATCAGCATCAGCACCACCCCAGGGACTCTTAGGAAGGCATGTTCTCAACCTCACCTAGACCAGCTGGCCATCTACCGTGCCCATACCCCAGGTAACCCAGTGCCCTCAATCTTCACCACTATGGAAGACTATGCACATACCAGAGGGGCAACCAACCAAGTAGGAACCACAAGTTTTGCTCTATACCATGACAGGGGCATGCACACATTCCATTACTCCACTGCTAATGTCGTACCTACCCTGGCAACACGCTCTTCTTAGATATGCTAATATTAGCAACTAGGCTCTAGACTCTAGTGGAGTCACTTTCCCCTGAGCCTCAAAGTCACTTCTGTCACCTCCTCTCATGTGCCGATTTAATCAGTCTAAGCCTTTGAAGGAAGCTGAATTTCCAGCTTCTTAAGTGGTCCCTCTCTTGTCTAATGCACTGTGTCTTCCTCTCCCTGAACATTCTAACCATGGTTAGAAAACTAGGTTTCGGGAGAATACACTTTCAGGGGTGTGCTGCTATTCTTAGTTTCATACCCGCCCCTGTGAAATTTAGTAGTTTGAAAGTGTGATGAACTGAACTGCGGATGTGATCTTGTTTCATGAAAGAACATCTACCACGGGAGTCATTCAGAACATTCTGGAAGAAAGATAAACAGGGAATTAGAAGAAGAGACAAGCACATCTGGAAATAGATTTTAATATGAGAGTGTAGTTCGGCAGCAGAAGTAGACATTAAGGGTGAATGGACGTGTGAAGGTAGGGCAATGTCTGAAATGGCATGGCTGTCAGATGTTTGGGACTACATCGGGACATACACCTTGAGGACTGAAGGAGATAAATGCATGAATGTGGACATCATCCCTCAGTCTGCCTTTGAAGAGCCGAGTGTTGAACATGAGCTGTGAGGTTTAGAGTAGTGAGGCAGAGCAGCAATGACTACTAATTGTTGAATGGTGGTGGCTCGGCCCTTGAGGGTAAAACATGGGGACACCCAAGCAAGATACCACAAACGTGCGGGAACAGATGTTGTGAGGCTTCCATACCATCCCCAAAGGGGTAATGAGCAGACTGACCACACGGCTACTCAGAGTCTTTGTTCTTGTGTCCGCCTTCTTGGTGTCCTTGGGGACCTTGGTCAGGGCAGTGCAGGAAGATCGGCAGCAGGTGTAGAGGGTGTGCTCTAGGAAAACACTTAGACACAAATATATCTGCGGAAGCTCTCTGCATCCAATTCACTTAACTCCAGCGAACATTTTAAGATGATACAAGATAAACAAACCCAATGGTTAACTGAAGAATTCAGGAAGGCCTTTCTACTGTAAGTGGCATTGAGGGTGAGAAGTCTTGAAGGAATTCTAGAATTTTTGGCTTGCAGCACAGATGGGATTAATATGTTAATCTTCTAGTATAATCCTGGGCTAAAAATGCTTCTTTGTGTGTTGTTTTTCCTTAGCTGAATTTGCATCAGTGGGATGGCATCCAGGAAGGCTAGAACCTTATCATATGGTATTTCTATTTTCTTATGCATATTTCCATTTTCTTACTCTTTGTGTCTCACGTACGCAATGCAGTATGTTTTGGGGAGGACAAGGAGTGTTGGTTGTTTGGTAGAGATACTATTCTGAGGGGACAGAGACTCCATTCTGTCCAGGAGATTCTGTCCAAGAGAACCATCACAATGTTAGACTAAAGGAAAATCCCCAAGAAGGGAGACCCTGTGTATTGCGCTTGCAGGTGGGTCAGTCCTAACACAGTTTGCTTCTCCCTTATACTGAGAGTGGAATTATAAAGCAAGCTTACTATTTAGTGGTACCATTTCTTGGTCTGTAAAATGATAAATACCAAAGAAGGGATGTATGCCAGAAGAAGTAGATCGTAACATGAGAGAAAAGGGTCGTGCCTAACCACACTGGCATACTCACATGAATTCTGAAGAAGCTGATGGAATTAATCTGAGAACCCAGTGTCACCAAGAGCCAGCAAAGCGTCTGCTATTCATCGTGGAATTTGTCTTCCAAATGAGTTTTTCCTCCCTAGAATGGATATAGACCATGGATAAAATGCCTAGAGACAAATTTTCAGTCACACTATTAGACTCTACTCTTAGGAGTTTCTCTGTGCAACTTTTACATTTTTTCCCCTGAAAAGGCATGACAAAGCTGAGATGTGAGTTGCATTTTTTATTTATTAATATTTTAAACTTATAATTTTATTTCCCACTTTTTTCTTCTTTTTAATTCCTTCGATGTGCCTTTATCCCACTTGGTCCATATATATATATATGGCTAAATATGCAAATAACAACCTGCTCAGTTTGCTTAGTGTTACTGTGTGCTGATCATTTCATCAGGGTTATTTATTTGCCTTTGGATAGTAAATTAAGGGCGCATCTCTGGGGGAGACTATTTCTTACTGGGCCCTCCCTATAGACGTCTTTTCTTTTTATACAGTATGGTGATGTCCTTAATAAAATGGTGAGTAGTGTTAGATTTTTTTCGAGGTGGCTATAATAGAGAACATTTTTGAAAATATAAATGAATGAAACCTTGTGCATTCTTGTATTATCTTATTTTTCCTTTAGCTCAGCTACATCATTCAGATCAGACTAAGAACCTTGTTTAAGAATTATAGAGACAGTGTTTTGTTTTTTTCTGCAAGCAATAGTGGGCTAGCACTACTGTAGTCAGCTTAATTATTCAGTAGTTTTATTCATCCTTTCTCATTTCCATTGTTCTTTCCTCGTTTCCTTCCTTCACAACTGTTAAGATGGTCAAATTCATCACTTAAAAGAAAACAGAGCTCATCACATGCAATTCAATAACTTCCCCTATGGGGAAAGCAGGCCACTTTGAAGTTCTTTCTATTCTCAAACTTCATTAAGTTTATGCCAGTGTTGTCTCAAATTAGGTTTATAGAGAAAGGCCGTTTGCAAATTTGTCATTTATAGATTGCATTAAACTGACCTGATTTAGCAATGTTGTTTAGAGAAAAGATATAATGCATATTTATTCTCAACTATTAGGCAGTAAATATATAGCAATTACTAGAAATGTACAGATGTTCAACCCCTTAAGTGATGTACACATTCTATCTAGAAGACCAAATAGTTTCAAATTCACTTGTCTAACAAAATTATACCAAACATATATTATACGCCAGCATCAAGCTGCACGTTAATACCATTAAGTCCAGGGGATTGAGAACAGAAGCAGGGAATCCAGACGAACCATTACAACCAACAAAGAACGTTCTATATGCCAATGAGGGATCAGGCAAGATGAAGGAGATTTATCACTGTGAGAGGTCAGGAAGAGTCCACAGGAAAGACTTGAGAAGTGACAAGGAAGTGAGGGAAACCTGGTGAAGCATCTTCTATCTACAGAGATGATACCTTGTCAAGCCCAATCTTTTCAGGGAATGTCAGGTTGCCCTAGTGATGGGAGCAGAGCAGGGTTTAGGGAGGAGAATCAATGATAAGAAGATAACAAGTGCCGTTCTTACATTCAGTTCTAGTTGAGGAAGTTCCCAAGAAGAGAAACCTGCTAGAATTCATGTTCTAGAAGCTTCTCTGTCTAAGTGGTTGATGACTCAAACTAGAGGTTGTAGAGTATTGTTGAAGAAAAGGTATGAGCCTGTCTCTAGATCTGTGGTGAATCCCTTGGGAAGATAAGAATATCCAAAAGGTAGGATCTGAGAGCTCTCTCCAAGATGTAATTCATCTCTTTGACATGTCCACATAACAGGTCACAGAACAAGCAAAGGTGAGGAAATCTGGCTTCTTCCTGCTTATTGGCACATGCCATCGGCTCCCTTTTTTATCACAAGTCAATGGGAAACCAAGGCAGGATTCTGTGCTCTTCTGAGTTCAGGATAACTGGACGTTCAGATAGACAACTTCCTGTTCAGCTTTTCCTAGGAATGACCCATTGTTCTTCCTAGACCCTTGTCCTTTTGTCCTATCCCAGGTACTGCGTTGATTGTAGGGTGTTTGGTCATCCTCCTTTTCAGTTGGGTGGAGTTAAAATGCCATCAATTAAGGCCCAGCTGGAAGCCGCATTCTTGAGCATACCTCCCACAATGGAGGGAATGGAGCCTCTCACAGGTGCCATTGTTTCTAGGGCTGAGGGAAGTGTTTTTAAGCTTTTATAGGTTCCACAGAAGCCTGTCCAGTGGCTTTTCAGTTTCTTACATTGCTTTGCTCATATTTTGTTTTTGTTTTTGTGACAGGGTTTCTCTGTGTAGCTCTGGCTGTCCTATAACTCACTCTGTAGACCAGGCTGGCCTTGAACTCACAGAGATACACTTGCCTCTGCCTCCCTGAGTGCTCCGATTATGTTCACGTTCTCATATATGGCATTTGCAATCATCTTCAACCTAATACAAAAAGATGGCTCAGGAAAACAGGTATGAAGTTGGCTGGCCATGCCTGAAATTAAAACCAAACAACAGCCATACAGAATGAATTAAGGAGCTGGGAAGTGGCTTATTCAGTAATGGGAATTCTACAGAAGCACGAGAACCTGGTGTCAGATCTCCAATATCCATGTAAAAAACTGTGCAAAATGGTCCATGTCTCTGATCTCAATACTGGGAGGCGAAAATAGAACATATGTGGCTTATTAATTAGTCAGTCTAGCCTAAATGATGAACTCCAGGTCAATGAGAGATTCTGCCTCAAAGAATAAGGCAGAGAAATGACTAAGTGGAACACCCGATATTGATTGACATCTAGCCTCTACATACATATGAACACACACAAGTATATGCACAAATCCAAACAAATAAGTAAATAAATGAAGAATGAATGGATTAAGCAAGTGGATTCTTTTAAGAATGAAAGACTACACCTGGCAATAGAATAGTAAGAGGCAGTAGGAATTTTCAACAATGCTGCCTTGGTTGGGTGTGAAGACTCTACCTCCGCATGCAGCATGCCTTGGGACTGCTCTGACCTTTCACCTTTAGCTTCTTGCTAAGACTCTCCTTTATGTAGCTGGCCTGTCACACCCATGCCACCCTCCTTCCGTCTTAACTATGGGTTACTGGACTCGTGCTTTGATTCCTCTTTCATATTTGTGAATACTCTCTTACGTCTGGGACATCAGATTGTCTCATTTAAATTTAATTTGAATTTCTGTTTGAAGAATCAACCTGAGACATTAAAGAGAATCCGAAAATGCGCTACACAATAAATGATCAAATGATTTCTGAAAACATCAAACCTTTATATCTTGAAATATTGGATCAAAACTCCCATTTATTTTATTGTTAAAACTAAAGAGAGACTTAAAAGCACTTGCCATATGAGTTTGACACTACATTTAACTAACAGACAAATTGTTAGAACCTAGTGAGGTTGGCACCATCAATACATGCATTTTTTTCTCTAATTCATAACACATCAGATTTTTCTTGATTGCTAAGCTTTGCCTAAGCTTCAGGCTAATTTTCCTAAGGAAGTCATAGAAAAATTATTTAGAGTACAGGTCATAGACGCATAATTTGCAATCTGAGAATAAGTATATTACCAGTTTATCTGCTAAAAATACTCTGAAGTTGGTGTTGAAATGTGGCCTTTGAGAGACCAACTTCTCCAAAAGTATCCCCCCATAAATATATGTGAATTTAAATTTGAAGTTTGAAAACCCCTTTCTGCATGTTAACATATTTAAGAAGGGACCTTAGTATGGACAGAGTTATAGCGAATTAGCCTCAGTGAGTCTGGGCAGGCGCTTGGGAAAGCACACAGGCTCAAAAGGGCACACAACGGCCTTTATGGGTACAATAATATGTTCTCTTTCTAATGCAGAAACATGGGAAGAGTCCCTTCCAAATTAGGGAGTGATTATATCTTGTACAAACAAAAACTTAACAAGCAATGGAAAACTTAATGACTGGTGTCATGGCATACCAAGAATGACATCTCATAGCAATGATAGAGAAGTTATGGGTCCTACACAGAAGAAGGTCCAGAGAGGAAATGATTCTTTCCATATGAGAGATTCATGGTAATATGCTTGGAATCTGTTGGCCAGGTAACTCTCGCTAAATTATTTAGTCATAAAGACTTAACATTAAGACATTGTATTTTAGACGAAAACTTCCATGGTTCGGGGAACTTTATTGGTTCGGGGACAGAGTCAGCATGCAATTACTATCTGCATGCTCATGTTTACCATGGTACTGTGCATGATATCCAGGTTAGAGAATTACTGGCCTAGGAATTTTTATCAGATAGACTAATACATCTTCCACCCATAAGGAAGAACCAAATTATGTCATTTTCAGGACTATGGATGAAAATCAAGAACATTTTGTTAAATGAGATACACTAGACTTAGAAATACAAGTGCCCTACTTTCTCCCAGGTCCATAGTATAGTGGGTAAGGAAAGGGCATAGACTTATATGGGATAATATTTGCAAAGAGGATGGGGGAAGGAGGGGAAAGGATAAGACAGGGAAATTGAATAAATATGCTTAAAGTACATTATACATATGGATGGACATGTCATAAGGAAAATTGTAACAAGCACAATCAATATGTGCTAACAAAAACTTTGAAGCATTGAAAGTTTCTGAAAACCTGTTTTTGTTTGTTAAAGATAAGGGAAGTGACTGTGACTTTCTATGAGATGTAGGAGCATACTTCCTAGGTGCCTTCCTGTTCTGTTTAGGAAGACCCACTGTTAAGTCTTTCTCTTGCATCTACCTCCTTCACTCTGCTCTAGAGTGGAGGAGATGTTTCTTATGGATATCTAATGTTTCTGTTTAATAGTTATGTATGGTGGTATGAAATCTCTACCCTAGCAAAGAAGCTTAGATTTCAGAACATAGGGAGAGAAGAAAGTGACAATGGCTTAAATTCATACTAAGGAGCAAAGACCTCCCAAAGTATCAAGACACATGGAAGAGAAAGTGTGCTCAGACAGTTTGATATCCCCAGATTCGTTGCTGTCCCTTGTCGTCTGTGTTGGTGGTCCTCTACTATGTCCCTATCTTTACTAGAGCACAGAGATAGACCAGTCATGACTGCGCTTTGAGAAATTGGGAGCAGACACTCTTTTATCCTTGAGGCTGTGGAGATGATGCTAAAGGAAAACCAATAGAGGAGATGTAAATTATTATCTAGGCTATGGATGCTAGGAGTATTGTAAATATGTAAATGGAACATCTACTTTGACCTCTCAAATTCAAGAGATGGTGGCCTAGTTCAGAGTGTATATGCCTGAATGTTTGTGAATCACTATGAGATAGACCCCTCAGTGAGTAGTCAGGGTTACACCCCTCAGGTTGTATGTTTATGTATTTTCAATATGGTAGCCATGTTTCAGTCAACCCAAAGCACTAACCATCTTTCTTCAGGAAGAACACATCTTCATGTCCTCCCAAGATGGCCATCATTGCTCATTGAAAGTCCCTTGTGATATTTGCTCTATGGTGGGGCTGGTGCTTTCAGTACACTAAAAATTCTTTTTGCACCTCTTTTAAATAAGTCTAGTAATAGGAATTTCCATCATATCTCTCAGGGTATTTCTTTTCTGTCTCTATGTTATGAGTAACCAAATGGGTTTGGAAGGTATTGTTTCAATTGAGCAGTCAAGCAGCAAAGAATGGTCTACCAGCTCCGAGTCAGTAGAATGTGAAGCTGTTCTGGAAACAGAAATGTTCCCAACCAGAGGGGTGACTGAGGAGGCCAGGTGCACATAGTCCATGCCCTGCTCAGCTGTGTTCAGCTCTGACACTAGCGTCCCATCCACTGGGTTTGAATACTGAAGTGACCCTTACCTTCTTGGCCTTCTAAAGACTAAGGATATTGGCTTGTTTCTAACTGAAAGGCAGGATTGCAGTTTATCCAAGTCTGTTGGTTTTGATGGTCCCAGGATACATGACTTTCAGCTTTGGCATCCTTCTGGAGTTCATTGCTGCTGCGGCAGCTGCTTTTCTAAAGCATGGGCCATGTCTTGTTATCTTTAACAAACAAAAGTGCCACAAAAGCTGTCCCTCACCCTCCTGTTTGCTTCCCCAACCCCACCCATACCTCCATCCCATGAGCATGTTAAAGATAGACAAACTGGCTTTCTCCAGGAATGACTTGCCTACTGCTTAAATGGCTAGCCAGCCCCACTTCTTCCTACCCCTTCTCTCAGGGACCGTAGCAAAAAAATCTCACCTCTTCTGTTCTTTTATCAAAACATTTGCTTAAAAATTCAGTGATGAATTTTCCCAACAATGCATGAACTACTCTCCACTTTTAATATAATGATATCATATTTGTAAATATGAGAGGGCTTTGAAGACTGCCTTACTCTGCAGAGGCTTATGCTGCTAAAGAAATAAAAAGCAAGCAAGTATTTTCACGACATTGCATCATTCCTATAATGTAAATTAGCAGAAAACCAATGATGGAGTGGTCAGCCTGCAACCACCAAAGCAATAAAAGATTTGCGCTTAAAATGGTAAACAAGACAAAATACATAGTTTTCTGAACTTATATTTTCACAATACTTTAATACTTTTTGCATGATAATAAGATATATAATAATTTCACTCATTATGTTAGTAACTGTACGTATGATTATATAATTCCATAAAATTAATTCAAATGCAAATATATCTATAGTCAATGGGCTGGATATATTGAAAGTCTTTATATACCAAACAAATTGCTAGCACAAAAATACATAACAAAATATTTTTTGAACTACTAAAATATTGAATTTTAGAGAAAAATATATTCAGAGTCATGGGATATTATTTCAACAAAGATGTGCCATAATGAAATTTTCAGGCAACCAAGCATTATAAACATTATAATAATGAGCTAATATCATGGATAAACAAGTTGCCCATGCAGAACATATAAGCCTGCAAAAAAAATATTAGTATGCAGGGAGCAGAGTAAGAATGTGGAAGATCAGAGGGAGGAGGAGGGGCAAAATGAAGCCTAAAGATGGGTGTGTCTCTGCAGCAGCAGTTAAGAAAATAGAAGAGAAAGGAGGCTATGAAGGAATCAAGAAGACCTTAAAGGCAAAACAAAGAAGAACAAAAGACCAAGGAAGAGATAGTTAAAAAAAAGTTGCATAAAAGAACCCTTTGCCAAGTCAAAGTTGGATCCTTATTAAGGTACATCTTTTAAAGTGAACTTTCTAATAGCGGATAACCCAGTATATAATTTCTCTCTAGTGAGTTCTGTGAACTTGAATCCACATTCTACTCACTAACTTTTACCATCTATATAACAGCATAAAGGCCAGCTTCCTCTATTTTAGAACTACAAATTATCAATTACTGCTGAAGTCCAGTGAAAGAATGACAGAATCCATTACTGATGATGGGAGGAGAAATGGCAGTGGAAGTATTGAAGATGCATTTGGTACAGAACTGAGACAGCTTCTACTACCCTAGGCAGTGCTGGGGGTTGTGTGCAGTAAAGAAGAAGCTGTTGCCTAAGAGGCTTGCATTTACCCTGCTCACCTGAATAGATTGCAGAATTAACAGAAAGGACCTGGACAGAGTTGAGGGATAGGAGGAGTCTATATGAGTCCATATTGTATGTAGATACTGTGAAGCACAGTAGAAATTGAAATACTCAGTTATTAATGAAGATGGCAGGGGCAGTTGAATTAATTGGATATCTGAAAATGGAGCTTGCCAATTTGTATCTGATACATATGCCCTTGGAAACTGATGAGACCATCTATGAATGAAGTATAAGGAAGAAATTGAAGGAGCTGTACTCTAAAGGGCTGAGAAACCTAAGTTCAAGTTTAAATCAAAGAGGAGATGCCTTTATACAGAGAAAGAACAATCAATCAAAGAAGTGGGAGTTGAGCCAAGGCTTGCTACATATGTCAGATAACCGGTTTCCAGTGAATGGAAAGTTGGATTCTTAAATATCACCACCTTTTGGTGAAGAAGACACAAGAGAGCTTGTTGCATTCTGCGACTGGGTGATTCCTCGTGACACTAACACAGAAACAATATTGAGTGGTTTATGGAGAAGATAATTATGATTGAGATGAAGCAGCTATGAAATAGAATGGATGCTAT
Organism: Ellobius talpinus; assembly: GCA_001685095.1. NCBI lineage: Eukaryota > Metazoa > Chordata > Mammalia > Rodentia > Cricetidae > Ellobius > Ellobius talpinus. Next base: position 2,226 of record LOJH01033138.1, on the reverse strand, counting down.
CATGGCAAAAATTCTTATAGCAGAGAAAAAGACAAGGGACGGTAGTAGCTCAAATAGGTTCTAGAATCCAAGGAACATTTATTTTTCTAAGAATACAAGATGACACGCATGCTTATAGGGTGATGAGAAATGCTTCCAATTGAGATGGAAGATAGAAAGAGCGCAATTGTAGAAGCAGTGTTCTTGATGAGACTCCATGGTTACAAAGAGTCAGGAGTTCAGCATGGAGAAGAGAACATTGATGCAGATTCCAAAAATTAGCTTATGGAGGGATAAAAGGCCATCAAGTAAAGGAAGATGAAGGAGAGAAAAGCATTGGGTCAAACAGTTTTCTGACCCCTTAAAACATGAAATGAATACCTACTAACTCGCCTAGTCACTCGACTTTGAGCACTTGAAAACATACAGCAACTTTATTTCTGATTTTTTTAAGTCAACGCTTCAAACAGATGTAGTTTATCATAAATTATTCTTATCTCAATGAAGAGGATCTGTGCGATCACAGAAAAGGTGTTAATATAACATATGCTGAGAAACTGCTGGGGTATTTGATGGTTTGAATCTGAACTGACTCCATGTGTTTTGGAAGCTTATTCGGCACCTGCTAATGCTATTTTCAGTGGCTGTGCAGCCGTGGGAAGAAGAGCCCAACTGCTGAGAGGATCTCATGAGTTAGACCAGGGAAGATTGCAGCTGGCCAGCAACCTGCCTCGCTCTCCAGTCCTTGTTCCACCCTAATGTAACCAGTATTTGCCACATGCTGCCACTCTCAACAAGTCAGCTACTTTCCTGTTCCTTGTGCCATTCCGATGATATGAAACCATGAGTCAAATGTTCCTCCCTAAAGGTGATTTTGTGGGCCACTGTTTAAGTAACAAGGACAAGTATGACCAGAGAATTGGGCTATTGCCTTGATTAAACTTGACCACATGGTTCTTAGGCCTTTGAAGCTGGTTTCTGGGAGGATTTTTTTGGTTTTGATTCCACATTTGGAATTGAGAAGCCCTAGGATGATGGAAGATGACCTTAGTAAGATGACCTTAATGTACCATTATGGTAGGAGTTGGGAGGACCAGAGTGCCAATACCAATGCAGGTTAAGACAGTGCTCAAGATGTTTTAGACAAGAGAGACATCCAGGAACTGGACTAGCAGCCGTTTTGCTGTGCACTGGCAATATTTAAGTTGTTTTACCTATGCACTAACTGTGTGAGACTGGCGTTCCAAAACAATCTGCTAGAGACATTTCTAGAAAGCATAGCTATCAGGATGTAGCATGATTTTTGCTGGCTTCATTTTGTTAGGCTTATAGTGATATTAATGAATAAAATTGACTGGAAAATATGTGCTTTGGCCACAAATGGAGTGTGCTTAAAGGGGTGATTTTTTTTTCTTTTTTTGAGGCAGAGTCTGTGATGGTCGGTGTTAATGACCAATCTATCAGCATTTAGAAATAACAAAGAGATGAGCTTCTGAGCAGCACTGATGGGGAAGGGAGATATCCTGCTTGGGGTTTAATTCAAATGAAAAGACCTTTCACCATGGGAAGGACCATCTACAGGGCAGTGGTATCATGGAACAAATTAGATGAACCCATAGAGCAAAACACTAACATGCATGCATTCACCACTCTCTGTTTCCTGACCCACTTGAGACTCTTCCTACCTGTACCTCCCAGCCCTGATGGACTGTATCTTCATCTACAAGATTAAAAATTAAACTTTTTTCTTCCTTAAATGACCTTTTTTTTAATCATACCAAGAGGAGAAGAAGCTAAGATGAAGCCTCAAGAATCTGAGGCGGACCCTGAGTCCCTGATGATCTTGCCTCTACTGCTCAGTTGCTAGGACCAAAAGTCCAAGGTCACCGTAAACTATAACACAAGACCCAGCCTCAATCCTTATTCAAAAAAGGTAGGGAAAAATAATCAGATTTAGTAATGTCATGTAATAACTTGCTTTATGGTACATTCATTTTTTTCTTTAGAGAGTGAGGGTAGATTGGTTTGTCTTATTTTAGTTTTCTTACTTCATAGATTTATTGTACATGGTATTGGGTTTATTAGATATTTTTATTAAAGTTCTTCTGGTCTGTTGCTGTTTTTCAGACAGTATCTTGTTTATCCAGGTTGGCTTCCAACTCCTTGTATGGATGGGCATGACCTTGAACTACTGATCCTTCTGCCTTCAACCAGGTGCTGGGATTCTAGCCATGAGCTTCCATGCTT